>VDFB02281492.1:994128227-994270524 GCA_007258455.2 Sequoia sempervirens
GAGAGGAAATTAAACCAAGACTTAATTGATCAATGGCCCGGCTCAGGTCCTAAAGCTAGGTGCTCTGTGTAGCTTTGGGAAAAGATTAATAAATTGGAGGATAAATGCAAGAATATAGGTGATATATGGACCCAAATTAGGGGTTGTGAGTTGTTTATTTTTCATTACCACTGAAGGAATTGGTATGAACCAATTTGTAACCCTTGGAAATTTAACCTAGGAAAACTAATCTTCTTGAACATATTTGTAGATGTAGAATTGGTGAAAATATTAGTAGTTCATTATGATCCAAAGCTCAAATTTCTTTGTGATCCATCTCGAAAACCATTCATACATATATCGGAGGTTGCAATTTGTGAACTGTTTAACCTAGGAGTATGTGATGAGAAGATTGCACATGAAGAGTTGGAAAGAGAATTTTGGAGAATGGATACCATATAAAAGGGTTGGAGGTTACAATTGCCCATATTCAAGAAGGATGGCAACTCAATTCAACTGGAAGATAGTGCTAGCCCTCCATTTCATGTTGACCTATTTGAGCCATACCTAAAATATACTTATTTTTTAGCATGTCAGATGTTGGGGATGGAGGCCCCTGAGTACATGTCAATTGTGCCAATGGTAATTGCAACAAATTTCCAGTGCCATAACTCTAGACCTTTCGATTATGTCTCACAAATCTTCAAAGGGCTTGATGCAGGATTGATGGCAATAAAAAGGGGGTCTCCCATTCTGCACTTGAAGCATTACTCAATCCTTATGCATATGGTACTCTATTATGGACAAGAATTAAAGATGTGGCCTAAAAAATTAAGTATTTCACAATTTTATAAGGAAGGAAGACTATTACTAGTGCAACTCTGGACTACCATATGGGATTGCAGATTTTCCAACTCTTGTTTTATACATTTTGAATTTTTTTTTGTGAAACCACTATATAGATTATAAAATTATCCTTGTGAATATTCGTTGTGTGTCAAGATAAAAAGTTTTCTTAGGCCCAAGGACATCAATGGACCTGTTAACCATAATTGGGGACACATGTATTGCTTGGAAGGTGTAACTATCATCAGAATATATGGGTTTGAAGACGCACCCTTTATCCTACCCAAAATATTTCCTAACAAGATTTCTTACTTGGAGATTGGTAGGTAGTTGGATTACTCAAATGTAATGAACCTAAGTTCTTCTAGAAAGCAAGCATTTATTCCCATCACAATATGTTTTGGAAATTTCACTGTGTTACCAAGGGATGCGTATCGTATGGTTCTTAATAAACTATTGCAATACAACATGAAGAAAGGTCAACCATGGAAAGGATTTGACCCATAGGGTACATCAATTTTTCTCGGAAAAAAAATTAACTTGGGTGGGTATGATCATATACCCTATCCATCTGATGATCTGATCATGAATTTGGAGAAGGAAGAAGCAGAAAAGGTTGTTGATGAGTAGAATGGAGGATTGCCAAATACAGATTTTTTGTCTTCTAAGGAAGAGGCATCTAGTGATGATAGGCCTCACAGCACAGTTGATAAAATTTTGAGATTAAGAACTCAAGAATACAAGTATCCTCCTAGGGAACTAGATGTTGAAGAGAGTTCAGATGTAGCTACAAGGTATATGACATACAAATCATTTGTGGCTGATGATGAATTTGTTAAAACTCTAGAATTTAAATCTTTTTTATACAAAAAGAAAGGAAAAGATATAACACCAAATAATGAAGGGAAATTATTGAGTAGTTTAAAATTAAGTGTAGAAAAAGAAATGGAAGACATGAACCCTATGAAGGGGAGAAAGCTTTAGGAGGATGAAGGTGTTATGATTTTCCCTGGGTTACATTTAAATTCTGATTTGGTTTTTGATAGCTTCTTGAAATAGCAATACCACACATAAGCTCATCCTTGAAAGGGTAACAAAGATATATGAAGGATCCAAGTATAATCCAGATGAAGGATACTCATGATATGGGTCTTGTATCCACCACACGAGAAATTTATTGTAATCAATATTGAGAAATCTTTTGGGCATGTAATGACATTAAAGGTTGGAGAGGTTGATCCAATAACTATGATAGAGATTGGCATCAAGGTTGCCAAGTTGAATAAGGCTTAGATCCAAATGTTGATTAAGGAGAAGGAAATGTACAAAGCTAATAATGAAAGATTACTCAGAGAAAATGATCGCTTAAAAGATATGATGGGAATCACCTTAGGATCCACTAAGCAATTGAATCATGGTGATCGTTCTCATGCAAGAGACCAATGGGAAGGATCAAATGCATACTCATAGGGTAAATATGATGCACATACTACAATGATAAAGAAGAGGCAATCCAACTTGATGAATTGGTTGAGTAGACTTTGGGGAACACATTCAAAAAATTATGCTACAGAGCAAGAACATAAGAGGATTGATGGGAGAATCTAGGAGAAGTTCCAAGAGATAAAAAGAAGAGATGTCCCAGATAATGTGGCTATTGATACTACCAACCATTTCATAAGAAATCATAGAGACTTCCATGAAGAATTGTAGGGGGATGAACAGGGGCTGATCGATGCCACAAAAAAGGGATTACGAGTGCTATTTGAAGATGAAGGATAATTGAAAGAAAAGGATAGGTGGATCAAGTAATGTGAGTCAATGCTATGAAAAATTATGAAAACAACTATAGGAAACAATTTGATATTGGAGGAGACTTGTGAGCAAAACGAAAGGATGGTGATAATGGAGATAGAAATTTGGAATGCACTAGGAGATGGTGACACACATGAGTGATAGGATTACCAATCATTTTTGAAAGTCCACATTTATGGCTAAAATAAAAGCCCAATTTCTAGTTTCTATTATTGTTACAAGAAAAGCACTTATGAAGGGATCTATCCTTTCAATGCATTTTGTTGTATTTATATTTGTTTTATAGTGTCAAAGAAAGATACAATAGATAGTTTTCAATAATGTTTTCATCAAAAAGGACCAACATGTATGTGTAAATTTTGGAGGATTAAATGGAAAATCTTAGATTCAATGGCTCTGTGTTGGTATCAAATGTTTGTCAAGTGAATTGAAGATATTATCAATTTGTCTCCATATTTAATATTTCTCTGTTGTTTAAATTGATATATGAAGAATATTTTCAATTTATCAGTGCATATTTGATGTATTTATGTGGCATAATTAATTGGTTCTTTCAAGTAAAGATTAAAATCCTCTTGATTTTTTACAAAAACTTATAATTATTATTTTGGATCGTTAAAGAAGAATCTGATAATTACATCCTTGCCAGTTTATACAAGTTATAAACATAGAAGTGCCAAATAGTTAGAATTATTGCTAGTTATAAGTCACTTAACTCTAGTTTCTATTCGACTCCATATACCCAATAGGCACCGGTCCCATACATTTCATTTCATTCATTTTATTTTTTACATTTTTTAACTGAACATATTGATGTTTACTTTAAAACTACTTAAATACAATCTATACCAAATTAGGATTTCATTTCTCCATATTAGATTGCCATTTTGGATAGATTTCTTAGGAAATAATCACATATTTCAAGTCTACATCAGTCACATAGGTAGAACCATCTAGGTTACACAACACTTGAAGAGAAGGAGGTCTAAATAGCTCGGCCTTGTATGTTACCCTAAAACATACCAAGAGTTTGGGAACCTCTTGAGGTATTTTAGCTACATTTTTGAGAGCTAACAATTTGGTGACTCTGTTGGGGAGTCCACTCAGAGTTAGGGTCTTTTTCATAAAGTCAAAAATCTTACAGACTCCACTGTGAATAAGAGGGTATAGAATTTTCTCACTTTTAAGAAAGTGAGTGGTGACTGTAATAAAACAACATATACATCAGAACATCACAACAATTGAAAATGCATGGTAGAAGGTCCCCATACAAAGGAGGTCCTACTAGAAATAGTAAATGGCTACATAAGGATGATAAGGGTAAGAAGGTATCTGATGACATGTGCATAGAAAATAAGGACAAAGCATCAAAACCGCAGTATGAAACATATGATCGCTATGATACATGGAGAGATAGTTCAAGTGGAGAACCTTGTACTCTTCAAGAAAGAGGAAACCCTTTTTATAAACCGTATAAACAAGAATAATTTGACGCTAAACTTGAGGCTGAAAGAGTCAAAATTCAACATGAATATGATGAAATAATGGAAGGTAACAAAAATGAGTCCATTAATAATATAGTCCCTCAAGAAAAATATGAATTCATGACACAAAAAGAATTAGAAGCACACTTGGAATTTGAGAGACAAGAAGTGGAGAGATAAAAAGTAGAACAAGAATAGAAGAAGCTCCAAATAATAAAGGAACTCTAAGATTTAAAGTTACAAAAAGCTCAAATTAATTCTCAAATGACTAATCTCTCTAAATATGTACCACCTCATAGGAAAGGAAGCAATAATGCAAGACCTTCAAATCCACCAAAGGCTCCACAAAATCAGATGGGGAATCAATAAAAATAGCCAAATGTTCCACCTCACAACCCATCACAATGCCCAAATTCCCAACCACCTCATGGTCAACAATATGTGCCACCTCCTCATACACTATATAACAATGTATTGTACCAATATCAACATCTTTGCAACTCACCCCCACAACAATACACAACCATGATTAGACAATTTGACCTAGCAGGATTTCAACTATGTCCCTACCCAATAGATAGTAGTTGGAGAATCCTTGTCCCAAAATTTATAGGAAGCAGTGCAATCACTTTCGAGGAACATTTGAGGAGTTTCAATGCATTTATTCAAGACTTGGAAATGCAGTATGAAGATATGTAGATGAGATTATTTATGTTTTCATTAACTAAATAGGCTAGAGACTGGTTTAACAGTTTACCAACAACTTCTATTGATTCCATTCAAGAATTTCATGATCAATTCCTTGAAAAATATGGGAACCAATGTGCACCATACTTTTCTTTTCATGAATTAGTGGGTATAATGAGTCGATTTATGACTTTAACCAAAGGTTGAACAAATTGCAAAACAAGATACCACCTAGGTCAAAATTGGCAAACCCTGTAGCATTGAGTATTTATCTAAAGGCATTTGATCCAAAAATAGGATATGAGCTCAGAAATAGGTGCACCAGGAATTTAGCTGGAGCTTAGAAAATAGAATTAACCATAGAAAACAATAGAAAGGTTGCAAGAATGGTTGCTAAAAGGGATAATCATAGGGTTCCTCAATAGATCAACAATCCTTGACATAGACAAGAAAATACATACAAAAATGAAAGGCCAAAGCTACATGGCATGCCTTATAATACAAATTGGAAAGATGGAAAACTGGTGATGGAAAAACCTAGAAGTAAAGAAACTCCTGACACTTTAAAAAAGAAAGCAGCGTATATGGTTAACAATAGTCTTTGTTGTGGAATTTGTGATGCCCCACATTCCCCAAATCACTGTATTGTAGCACAAAAAATACAAGAGGAGGTATTGGTAGATAATGAAGGAGAAGATCACACAATGTATCTAACCTCTCACACCATTCACCCCATTGAATAGAGGTATTCATCTTCAAAGGAGGAAGGTTATGAATATGATGTTTCAAACCAAAGATGCAATATCCATATGGTTGAACAATAGGTTTTTTTTATCTTGAAGATAATAGTGAAGAACAATACCCTACTAGTACACCTACTCAATGTAATATAAGGAGACCAATGAAAGAGGAAATTAAAAGGCTAACCATTGATGCAGTGGAACAAGCAAAAAAAAAGTATTGGCTAATAAATAAATCAATGAATGAGAAGAAAGGTGTCCCAAGAGGAATTTTCATGAAAGATAGAGAAATAACACAAGGAGCTTTGAAGAAGACAAAAAAATAAATAGCATGATAAGAAGGAACAAAAACCTATCTAGAAAGAAGAGAGTAAAGAATTGCACAAAGAAAAGTAGAAGATTGATCAAACAAATAAAAAGGAAAAGGAGGAAAACAAAGGAGAAACATGGGAGGAAAAGAAGTTGATCAAAACAAAAGGTTCTTCTCTTGATTTCACTCAGGCTTTATCTCAAGTAAAAATTTATGTCACGTTGCTTGAAATGATGAGAATTAAGGAGTATAGGGATAGTGCCATGCAATTAATATCTAATGGGAATGACAAAAACACAACTACTGAGAACAAAGTGATTAATAAGGCCAACAATAAGAAAGAAAACTAAACATTCCTAAGGTATGTTTAGGGGATACATTGATAAATCCTCCATAGGTTGAACCATTCTTAACTACATTGCTTATAAATAACAAACTAGTGAGGAATTGTATGATGGACTCTGGTGCTGCCATCAACATTATGCCATTTGGAGTCATGAAACAACTTGGCATGTGGGTTGATACTAATGGTGGAAAATTATATGCAATGGATAGCAGACCTATTCCAATAGTAGGTGTTATGAAGGATGTTGAACTAAAACTGGTTGCCTATCCTCAAGCAACCTATAATATAGATATAACTGTGATTGATACTCCTCAGTTTGGAATGCTTCTATCAAGACAATGGATGATAGCAGTTGGTGGAAATGTGCAATTTTACTTTTCTTATGCAATGACATCAGTAAATGGTCAAGAAGTCAAGTTGTACAGGGAACCAAGGATGAGTCAAATTGTAGACTATGTTCCTCAAGATCAATTAAATTGTTTTTGCAATGTAGATTTTTGGAATTTCAGGATTGAACCAGCCCAACTTGAACTAGTCAATACTGATCCAATTGACAAATGTGTTTCTAAAAATCATGATGGTGTGTGGAAGATGTATTTCGATGGAGCATGTAGCCAAGAAGGCAATGGAGTAGGGATATTTTTTATTTCTCCTGAAGGGACTACATTCAAATATTCATTCCTCTTGGCATTTGAATGTATGAACAATATAGAAAATTATGAAGCTTTACTAATAGGTTTGAACATGGCCATTAAACATAAGATCAAATTGCTAGCTATTTTAGGGGATTTTGAGCTAGTTGTTTCACAAGTTAAGTCAAAATATGCTACAAAACACAAAAGAATAAAGTAGTATAGGAATGTTGTGTGGGAGACAATTGAATTATTTGATGCTTTCTCCATTGAGTGGATAGACAGGTCAAAAAATATAATGGCATATTTTTTAGCTAATGTTGCACTAAGAAGAGGTGATATTACATTGGCTAGAATATCTCAAATTTAATTTAAAATAAGTCCTTCTATACCTAACAATATATATAGCTGGAAAGTCTTAGATGATGATACTGACCTCCTAAGATTTCTTCATTGCATAGATCGATATGAAGCTCAAGAGATTAACTTCAATGCCTTTATGGAGGAAGTAGATGGGAAACAAATAGTATTTGGGAAGGAGGTATTGTAGCTTAAAACTAATAAGATTCCCAAATGGTTAGTGGTGTTGGAAAGAGTGTATGATGGAAATGATCAATCCCTCATGAACCAAACACTAGTCAAAATGGAGGATATTGAGGAAATCAATTTGGGGACAAAGTTAGCACCAAAAAAGGTATATATTGGAAAGGAAATAAGTCCAACAATTAGGAGAATGTTGATTGCATTATTGAGAAAATACAAGCATGTGTTTTTATGGTCTTATAAAGATCTCAAGGCATATAGGGAGGATTTATTTCAACATGAAATCCCACTGAAACTAGATGCAAAGCCATTTAGGTAGAAGCAAAGGCCTATTAACCCAACCTTGGAACCAAAGATGCAGGAGGAATTGGAAAAACTCATAGATGAGGGCATTATCAAGCCTATTAGACATTCAACGTTGGTCTCAAACTTGGTTCCACTAAGAAAGAAAAATGGGGATATTAGATTGTGTGTCGACTTTAGAAATCTAAGCGTTGCCTCCCTCAAGGATAATTATCCTCTCCCTAATATGGAAGCTATATTACATAAAGTGACAGGATGTGAGTTATTATCAATGATGGATGGATTTTCTTGCTACAATCAAGTCAATGTCAAGGAATCTAAGCAGTAAGAGACAACTTTTACCACTTAAGAACATATGTTTATGTGAAAATTCCATTCGGTCTCACAAATGCAAGGGAAACCTTCAAAGGGCTAAGGATCATATGGAACACTTGGAAAAGATATTCATCAAGGATTTGGAATATGGTATTAGTCTGAATCCCAAAAATGTTATTTTGTTGTTATAGAAGGTAAAGGGAATATTGTGTCAAAAGAGGGAATTAGAATAGACCCTGAAAGGGTAGAAGCCACAAATAAAATCCCTATTCCTAAGATTGTCAAGGCCATTCAATCATTTTTTGGAACCCACCTTGCATGTGATTAGTAAAGATCTAATCTTTTTTATGTATAGATGGTAAGATATATTGCAGATGAAAAATAATGTGATTATTTGATAATATTCTTGCTTTTCATTCTGGCATTTTATTTGTGCTACCATGAAGGAGTTAGGAATTGTAAATTGGGAATATGAGTTGAAATTATAAATGAAATAGTTGCAAAATTAAATCTTATTTCAACTATCAGATTAATGTGTTATACTATTGTTTCTCATGGTTTCATTGGTAATGTGCAGGAAAGGAAGAGTCGGTATGAGAAGGGAAGACCATTGAGTAGATCAAAATACATCATCTTATGGTGATGAATTTGACCCTCTTTTGAGGCTTATAAGGAAATAAAGTTAACAAGTTGATAGAGTAAGGTGGTAAGGGTTGATATAAAAGTGATTGTTTATATTTTGGGTTTTTAAAGAGGGTTGTTGGTCAATTTCCTTGGTTGAGATGCAAAAATAAGCCCTTAGGCTCTATGCCATAGTGGTAGGGGTCAAGTAGGCATACAATAGTACCCCTATGGCATGATTTGACCCCTAAATGGTCCTCATTATTGAGAGTGACGAGTTTTGAAGAGAGGATTGGATGGGAAGATGGAGGGGTTGTCTAAGTGCATGTTTTTTCTTCAATAAGGAAAAGACTCACATTGATGGAGGTAGGTATACTTCACACCTCCCCATCCAAAGGTTGCAAGTTGAAACTCCTATATATTTTTTAGAGGAAGAATGAGTGGGGTGTTACCCACTTCTCCTTTTAGAGAACTTAGAGAAGATGGTAGGAAGAATGAGAAGATGAGAGGAGTCCTTTTTGGTGATATGGTGATCTATAGATGATGTGGCTTGGAGAAGAAAGGAGGAGGAAAGAGTTTAGTCCCCTCTCCTAAAGGAAAAAGATAATTTTTTATTTCTTACTTCCATTTTTCCTTGTTTATTGTTGTAGGAAGGAGACATATTGTATGGAACGTGGCTGAAAATAGAAAATAGAAAATATAGATGCAAGAAATTTGTGTTGTGCTATTCCTATCCCTTGTAAAAATATATATATACCTGAAAATACTCCATTCATCATCTAGGAGCTAAAATAAATCCTTGCTCGGGGGTATGGCTAGAACCCATGAGGCTCCATGATGCCATTATGGTAGGGTGGAGAGCAAACCTAGTTCAGTTGTATGACATCATTTTTATTTCTTAAACTTGGTTGTAATATGTAGAGCTAGTGACTAATGTAACATGGAAAAGAATGAAAGAAAAATCCAAATTTATTTCTTGGGCATATGGATTGTTAGTTTTTCCCATACTAGTATTTGTGTCGTTTTCTTGGTATTATTATTTATTTATGCATTACTGCAAAATTGAAGGGTTAAATGTTTGCTAAAATGGAGAAGAGAGAGATTGTGTAGATCAAGTTTCTATTTGTGATATGTTATTGACTTATCTTACTTGGACTATTCTTTGGTAGAAATGTTGAAGGGATAGGCATTTGAATAGAGACTATTCCAAATAATAAACTTCAGATTTTGCAATCTCTTTTGTTGTATAAGCAATGGCATATTAAGGTTGCAGTATCCAGACTTGCAAATAAAGAAGGGATATTTTTATTCTTATAGGGCATTGCATCGCCAACAAACATAGAGTTATGATAAAAATGTAGATGAAATAATTGCAGTCCATTTTATAGTTTCAAACCATATATGTGTAAAGGGAGCGAATAAATTAGACTAAGTGTAGGCAGATTTATAAATGAATGGTTGTTTAGAAATAAATAAATAGAATGATTTAGTACGAATCTCTCAAAAGAAATGAGATTTTTCATTTAATAAATATGTATATATATCGAGTAAATAAGTAGACTACAAAATGTTTCACGATACTGTACAAAATATTTTTATATTCTTGTTAGGCAACTGCAACTATTCATATTTTGTGTAATAAAACTATACTAGTTATATCTATGCATTTTCATATTTTACTCACTATGATAAGATAGGGAAAAAAATAAAGAAAAAAATAAATTCATTAAAAGAAGTTATTTAAGTTTAAGTAATGAAACAAAATTTAATTGGATTGGCTTATTGCAAGATTAATGCATATATAAACTAATGTCTTATATACACACAATTTAGGACAAAATTCTACGGACTTTAACCCACCCATGCAAGTGGCTGCAACAAATGTATACATATATATATATAACATGGTATTTGAACTAATTCATATACATAAAAAAAAAATTAGGATTTGGAGAAAAGGAAATCTCGTGTGCAATAAAAAAATAAAATTGAAATATAGATATCTTCTGATGGCTCCTCTCTCCTTATGATAATGGGAACATTCATTAGATTTAGACTGGTAAGAGGGATACTGTTAATAATAGTCTCTGATCGCTATCCATATGTAGACTCCTATTGTGAATAATGTGATAGAGGTAAAGTGAGTGAGTAGTGGGGAGTGCCAAAAGGTTGGGTGGACTGAGGCACTAGACTCATGCTCTAGTCCTCTAAATTTAAAAAATAAAAAACAATAAAGAAAACCAAACAAGGCAGGGCCTTTTCAAGAAACTCCCCTCAAAATTACTCATGAATTGTGCCATGTTAATACACAGGCATGCCAGGGATAACTACAAAATAGTCACAACAAAGAATATAAATATAATAAACGTCACTATCAATAAGTAGATCTGATAAGGGTTCAGAGCTCTCAATTTGGGATCATCGTTCCTATGAGTACTTTATTTATAAGATAAAGTTGTTAGATTTTAGGTGGGGAAACTTTTGACATAAGGCAAGGGCAACACTTTCATTAGTGGCTAACCTTGGGTTGTTGATTAAACTTATGACTGTAAGGCAAGGGAAGCACTTTCTTTAATGGCTATCCCTATCTAGAATGACCATGATGCAACTCTTATGATGATGGCCCATACCATCTTAAATGTGAACACAATAG
The DNA here is from genome assembly GCA_007258455.2 of Sequoia sempervirens. Classification (NCBI taxonomy): domain Eukaryota; kingdom Viridiplantae; phylum Streptophyta; class Pinopsida; order Cupressales; family Cupressaceae; genus Sequoia; species Sequoia sempervirens. The sequence goes on from VDFB02281492.1 coordinate 994,139,502, forward strand.
CTATAGTTCAGTGGCATTTAGTAGTTTCCCATATCTCTATTAGCAGGACAAGATACGGTTGGTAGAGCGATAGCTCCTTTGGCTATGACAAAATGTGCGAGTACTGATTCACTCTATTTCTTCTTTCTTGTTAGTTACGAGGAAAGTTAAAGCTAGTAATAGAAGAAAATATTTATATCACATCTCATAATTGCTTCTGCTATGAGTCAATGCTTCCTCATGTACCTATCTGAAGTTGGACTCCAGCAACACTTGATAGAGAGACTAAAAAGTTGCATTCTTATTCATCTTATTCTCACCACATCAAAATTAGAGATGGATGAAGAAATATGCATCATTGTGGCATTCAACGTTCATTTCAACAGGCTAAAGTCTAAGGTCATTGATTTGTGATAAATGCTTACCTGGTCATGTCTCAACGAAGTTGTGAAGCAATGAACGAAGTTGTGAAGCAATAAAATTTAACCCATATAATAGACGTTGAATTATTCAGAAGAGGAACCACGTTACGGTGCATGGTAAATTCAAGCATTCTCTGGTTGTATTCTTCAATTATTTAAAGTGCTGTTCAGCAGCACTATTTAGAAGAAAAATATGTTAAGACTATTCCTTCAATAATTTTAAAATCTGAGTAAAGCTTGCTTACAAACCCAATCTTTAATGGCTGAAGCAGAAAAGAATTATTATAGTCTGATACCTCAAATTATTATTTTCCTGTCAGGCATGGGTATTTCAATATCAGTGAAATACAACAAAGGAAAAATATAATACCCAACCATCTTTCACATATAGAAATATATAGCAAATTATATTGCAGGTGACAAACTTTTAAAAGTGAGGTTTCATTTTAGAATTAAATAATAAAAAAAGAAGAAGATTATAACGCTCACCATTATAAATATCATAATTATTTGATCCTTAATTTGTCTTTTCAGCATGCCCCGTTTGTGACGTGTTGCCTTCGATTGAATTCGGATTGCTGCACTATTAGTGATATTTAGGTTCACAGTGTATATTAATCTTGCAAATAGGGGCTGTATATTAACATGGTAATTTCTCCTTTAATTAACTGTTGCCTTAAAAAAAGACGTTCATTGTAGCCCTTTCGATAGGATTTGCTCTCCATAGTTGTGCTTAGAATATAAGCATCTTGGTAAAGATAACTGTTGTCCTTCAGCATGTTCTTCCTTGCATAGACGAGTTTGATTAAATATTTTTATTTTTTTTATATGTGCTGATCTTATTATCTTATATAATAATAATATGAGTTAATGTTAAAAAATGTTATATATATCAAAATTAATTATCTTATAAATGCTGATGGAGCAGCAGTAGAAAAAGAATGAAAAAGAAAGAAATATTGAATAAATAAAGTAACTGTAGAAATATTAAATAAGTAAAGTCATTATGATGGTAATAAGTGACAGGTTAAATTAAATGAGAAAATATAATAAACAAATAAATGAAATCTTGATATTAATGTTGTTTGGCAAGTATGGTAATTATACTATCAACATTAGAGTTATAGACATTACAGTCAAAGGCAGATTTTATCAACCAATTTAATCACTAACATATATGAATGAAAAAAAACAAAAAAAACCAAAAAAACTAGCATTAGGAAATAACATAGTCATGTAAAACTATAAATTCAAAAAGTGGCATTAAATATGCATTACTATTAATATTGTTGGTAAGTCAATGCAAAAATAGTAAAAGTAGATTTGTGTGGAAGTCAAATATTATTTTACTATGCATGCAAATAGGAAGTAATTAATGGGAAAACATTTACATTAATCCGTTTGAAATAAGCAAATATGAAATTTAACGGTAGGTCGTGCCTCAATACAAATGTTAATGTCAATACTACCCAAGATGCGTAAATAATCTTTACTTGCAATGAATTACAATAATGTGGAGTTAATAATATTGTATAAAATAATAATATTAATATTCGACTATATAATAATAATATTAATATTACACATTTTTAGTTATATAAAATGATAGTATTTATATTGCTCTTAACAGATCAACTTTGTTAGGAGATTTGTGTCCAACTTTGTTGAGATTGTTAAACCCATATCCAAAATGCTAAAAAAGGGAGAAAAGATAGATTGGACTGCATAAGCCTTAGAAGCTTTTATATCTATCAAAAGATTCATTAAAGAAGCTCCTATCCTAAAGTCCCCTAATTTTTCCAAACCTTTCGAAATATTTTCATTTTCCTTATTCCATACTATAGCAGTTGTCATGTTATAGAAGAATGATGAGGGTTATGAACAACATGTATCCTTTTTCATCAAGTCATTACAGGGGCCAGAATTGAAGTATGACATTATTTAAAAGTATGCTTTTGTAGTGGTAAAATCGACAAAGGATTTCAAACCATATCTTGTTGGAGCCAAATTAATTTCCTATGACCCACATGTAGCTGTGAAAGATATTCTGGTTTAGACAAAAGTAGTAGGGAAGAGATGCAAATGGATTAATAAGATCCAAGAATTTGATATGGAGATTCAAATTACTAAATTAGTGATGGGATAGGGTTTGGAAAAGTTGATGGTAGAGACAAATATTGAAGCAAATCAAATCTGCAATATAGAGAGTGAGCAAAATGTAGTTTCAAGCATTGAGCATACTTCTTGGTACACAAATATTGTGTATTATCTTAGACACATGAAGTGTCCTGAAGGAATGAATGATAACCAGAGGAGAACTTTGAAGTTGCAAGCATTTAATTATGTGTTCATAAAGGGTGATTTTTTGTAGAAAAACATGGATGGGATGTTATTGCTATGTCTAGATGAGTCACAGGATGAACATGTCATGAAAGAGATACATGGAGTGTGTGAAGGACACTATTCTTCCAAAACAACTGCACACAAGATTCTCAAGGAAGGATTTTATTGGCCTAATGTATTTAATGATTCTTTTTCATATGTAAGAAGATGTGAAGCTTTCCAAAAAAATTTACAGAAGATGAAGTATTAGGAAGCTTTTCCACTCAGACCTTTACAAGTAGAAGCCCCTTTCCATTAGTGGGGAATTGATTTTATTGGAGAAATACAGGAAAATTCAAGTGGTGGACATAAGTCCATAATGGTAGCTACTAATTATTTCACTAAGTGGGTAGACGCCATCCCAAATAAACAAGCCATGAGAAAGGTGGTAGTAAATTTCCTAATGCAAAATAATTTGACTAGATTTGGTACACCAATAAGATTGATTACAAACAATGGGATGTGTTTCAGGTCTGAGGAGTTTAGAAATTTCTGCAGTACGTAAGACATTACTATTTCTTGTGCAGCCCCTTACCACCCATGAGAAAATGGATAGGAATAGTCTAGTAATAAAAGTCTTCTAAAGATCATAAGGAGAATGTTGTATGGAAACAAAAAAGCATGGGATTCAAATTTGAGAATGGTTGTGTGGGCAGACAGGATTGTTGTGAAGAAGGCAATTGGAAAATCTTTGTTTGAACTAGTATATGGAACACAAGCTAGGATGCCATTACAAAACTTGTTATCAGTTTACAAATTTATTCTTTAGGAAGATATAGACATTCCCGAACCAATGGAGGAAAGAATAGAGAATCTTGTAGAACTTGATGAGATAAGGAGAACTCCTCAAAACCAAAATGTGAAGTTAAAACAACAAATGAAATATTTATTTGATAGGAAAGCTAAAGATAGAAAGTTTGAGGAGAATGATTTGGTGCTTATGTGGAATGCTAGGTGTCAGGAGAAGGGAAAGCATGGAAAATTTGAAGCCTTGTGGTTAGGTCCCTTTGTTGTCTCTGGAAAAAGAGGAGAAAACTCATATTACTTGCAAAACATGTCTGGTGAGGAACAAGAGTTTCCTATACGTGGGAAGCTCCTGAAGCATTTTTCTCTTGAAAAACACAGAGGATTAAGGGTTTCCAGTGCATGGAAAACTCTTGAAAAACCTCTTAAAATATTTTTTCTCCATGCATAGTAGTTTAGGGAATAAAAAGGAATGGGAATTTCCAGTACATGGACAATCCTAGAATTCCTTCATAAAAAATAAAAATTATTTCCATGTACAGTAGTATACATGGTCATTTCCATATCATTCCATCTCCATATCCATTTATTCCATCCTCTTCACAAATTTATTTTCATAACCCATGGAGTTTGGTCTGCTCTTCCAGAGATTTGAATCCTTGCAATGATCTCACAATCATTCATCCATAGATGGAGCCACTATTGGAACTATAATTTTTTTTATTAAACTTTATAGTGATTTACAATCATAAGTTTCCCAAAGAAGCCCATATCTTTAATACAAAATTGATATAATATCCTCTACATATCATGACTACAAATGATCACATCAGTCTTAACCATTTGATACCATAAAATTCATCTAAGCCCAAGCATTTGAGTAAATAAGCCATATCGGCAAGAGATGGTGTAGGTCTCTCCAATTCATAAATCATTATATTCTTATACATATTTTCTAGCATATCAGCGATAGGTTAGGATTGTCACATTGATTAGATTTCATAAGAAGATGCATATCAGGAAGATAGATTTTATGGTCTCACCGATGAAGAAATTCATCGACAAGACAAGCATCATCGGGGTGAGATCAATAAGTCATACCAAGCATATATGTCTTACTGATGAAATACCATGGATAAGAAATCTGTCATGTCCCACCAATCAAGCACAAAGAAGCATATCAGTAGGACAAACACTATCGGAGTAAGATTCTTAGGTTAGTACGAGCAAATTTTTCTCGCTAATGAAATACCATCGGCAAGACACCCATCTTGTATCACCAATTAAAAAAAAGATAATACTATTGCCAAGACATATGTTGTCGGGGTGAGTATGAAATTTCCCTGAAATTCTCCATGTCACGTTGGTAGGATTTCATTGGCAAGAGTATTGGTGACATACTTAAGATTGAAGGAATGAACATTAGGGAGTCTCATAACATTGGGGAAACTATTGAATGTCTTAGCAATACATGATCTGTTGCCACTAAAGATACGAATGGATCAAAGTGATCATCAGGGTGACTCTTTCCGATATTTATATGGATCAAAAGGGTAGATTATGTGATATTGGTGAAAAAGATATAATGTTTCCCAAAAAAATAGGGTCCTCAATGAACGTTGGATAAACTTGAATAAAAAAGATCACCTAGAGTTTGAATTGTCTTACTGATAAAAACGTATGATGTGACAGTGAGAAATTCAAAAATCAGCTACACTCATGTTTGATGTTAAGACATTAATGGCAGATCTACCACTTAATGTTTCCAAAAATTAAAGAAAAGTAATTGAGGGCATATTTTGTAGAATTGGCAATGGGAGAGTGAACAAAGGCAAAAAATATTTTAAAACTAAAGATTTTCAAACAAACTTGCATGTTCTCTGCAATTGAATTTACGATTCTATGAATTATAAAGAGTAAAATGGAAAGTACCAGCTCAGGAAAAGAAAAAAAGTAAGAAAAAAAGTGAAAGTAGTCACCCTAGAGGGAAGAAGCAAAAGATTGAAACTGAAAAAGAGCCTGGGACAACTGAGAGGAAACTAAACCAAGACCTAATTGATCAATTTCCTAGCTCAAGTCCTAAAGCTAGGCACTATGCGCAACTTAGGGTAGAGATTGGGAAACTAGAGGATAAATGCAAACATATAGGTGACATATGGACACAAATTAGGCAATATGAGTTGTTTATTTTTCATTACCACTAAAGGAATCGGTATAAACCAATCTGTAACCCTCAAAAATTTGACCTAGGAAAACAAGTCTGCCTAAATGTATTTGTAGACTTAGAATTGGTGAAAATATTAGTAGTTCATTATGATCCAAAGCTCAAAGTTGTTTGTGATCCATCTGGAAAACCATGCATACATATATTGAAGGTTGCAATTTGTGAAGTGTATAACCTAGAAAGAGAATGTGATGAGAGAATTGTACACGAAGAGATGGAAAGAGAATTCTGGAGAATGGATACCATATACAAAGGTTGAAGGTTACCATTGCACAGATTGAAGAAGGATGGAAACTCAACTCCACAGGATGATAGTGATGGCCCCTCATTTCATGTTGACCTATTTGAGCCATACCTAAAATATACTAATTTTTCAGTATGCCAAGTGTTGGGGATGGAGGCCCCCAAATACATGTCAATTGTGCCAATGGTAATTGCAAAATATGTCCAGTGTCATAACTCTAGACCTTTCGATTATGCCTCACAAATCTTCAAAAGGCTTCATGCAAGATTGATGGCCATAAAAAGGGGGTCTCATGTTCTACACTTGAAGAATTACTCAATCCTTATGCATATGGTATTCTATTATGGACAAGAATTGAAGATGTGGCCTACAAAATTAAGGATTTCATAATTTGATAAGGAAACTATTACTAGTGCAACTCTAGATTGCCATCTGGAATTGAAAATTTTCCAACTCTTGTTTTATACACTTTGAAGAGTTTTTTATGAAACTACTATATAGATTATACAATCATCCTCGTGAATATTTGTTGTTGGATGAGATAAAAATGTTTCTTAGGCCCAAGGACTTCAATGGACCTATTAACCATAATTGGGGAGACTAGTATTGCTTGGAAGGTGCAACTATGTTTAGAATATATGGGTTTGAAGATACACCCTTTATCCTACCCAAAATAGTGCTTGATAGGATTGCTTACTTGAAGATTGCTAGGAAATTGGATTACTCAGATGTAATGAACCTAAGTTCATTTGGAAAGTAGGCATTTATGCCTAGCACACTATGTTTTGGCGAATTCACTTTGTCATCAAGGGATGGGTATGATATGGTTCTCAATAAACTATTGCAATACAACATGAAGAAAGGTCCACCACGAAAAGGATTTGACCCATAGGGGTACATCAATTTTGCTAGGAACAAAATGAACTTGGATGGGTATGATGATATAGCCTATTTTTATGATGATCTGATCAAAAATTTGGAGGAAGAAGCAAAAAGGGTTTTTGATGAGTAAAACAAAGGATTTCTAGATATAGAGTTCTTTTCTTCTAAGGAAGATGCATCTGGTGATGATAGGTCTCATAGCACAGTTGATAAAATTTCCAAATTTAGAACTCAAGAATACAAGTATCCTCCTAGGGAACCAGATGTTGAAGAGAGTTCAGATGCAAATACAAGGTAGATGGAATACATGTCATTTATGGTTGATGATGAATTTGTTAATACTCTAGAATTTAAATCTTTTTTATACAAGAAGAAAGGAAAGTTAATAAGGTAGTTAGTAGAAGATATAACACCAAATAATGAAGGGAAATTATTGAGCAGTTTAAAATTAAGTGTAGAAAAAGAAATGAAAGACATGACCCCCGTGAAGGGAAGAAATATTTTGGAGGATGCAGGTGCTATGATTTTCCCTGGGTTAGATTTAAATTCTCCATTTATTTTTGATAGCTTCTTGAAGAATAATAATACCACACATAAGCTCAACCCTGAAGGGGTAACAAAGATATATGTAGGATCCAAGTATAATCCAGATGAAGGATCACTCATGAGATGGGCCCTATATCCACCACACAAGAAATCTATTGTAATCAATACTCATAAATCTTTTGGGCATGTAATCACATTAAAGGTTGGAGAGGTTGATCCAATAACTACGAAAAAAAATTGGCATCAATGTTTCCAAGTTGAATAAGGCTCAGATCGAAATGTCGATTAAGGAAAAGGAAATATTAAAAGCTAATAATGAAATATTAATTCGGGAAAATGATTGCTGAAAACATATCATGGGAATCACCTTAGGATATGCTAAGTAGTTGACTCATGGTGAGTGTTCTCATACAAGAGACCAGTAGGAGGGATCAAATGCATACTCACAGGGTAAATATGATGCACTTACTGCAATGATAAAGAAGAGGCAAGCCAACTTGATGACTTGGTTGAGTAGATTTTGGGGAACACATTCAAAATATTATGCTGCAGAGCAAGAACATAAGAGGATTGATGGGAGAATCAAGGAGAAGTTCCAAGAGATAAATAGAAGAGATGTTCCAAAAAATGTGGCTATTGATACCGCCAACCATTTCATAAGAAAACATAGAGACTTCCATGAAGAATTATGGGGGGATGAATAGGGTCTGATCGATGCCACAAAAAAGGGATTACCAGTGCTATTTGAAGATGAAGGAGAATTGAAAGAAAAAGATAGGTGGATCCAGGAATGTGAGTCAATGTTGTGAACAATTCTGGAAATAGCTACAAGAAATAATTCGACACTGGATGAGGCTTGTGAGTAGAACAAAAGGATTATGATAATGGAGATAGCAATCCAAAATGCACTAGGAGATGCTGAAACACATAAGCGATAGGATAAATTGGATCATTTGTAAAAAGTCCATTTATGGCTAAATAGAGCCTAATTTCTAGTTTATTATTGTTGTTAAGAAAAAGCATTTCTTAAGGGATGTGTCCTTTCACAGTTTTGTTGTATTTATATGTGCATTATAGTGTCAAACAGATATAGGAAAATAGAAGTATACAATAGATAGTTTTCATTAATGTTTTCATCAAAAAGGACCAACATGTCTGTGTAAATTTTGAAGGAGTAAATAGAAAATCTCAGATTTGGTGGCTCTGTGTTGGTATCAATTGTAACTTGTCAAGTTAATTGAAGATATTATTAGTTTGTCTCCATATTTAATATTTCTCTGTTGTTTAAATTGATATATCAAGTATATTTTAAATTTATTAGTGCACATTTGGTGTATCTGTGTGGCATAATTAATTGGGTATTACAAGTAAAGATTAAAATCCTCTTTATTATTCGCAACAACTTATACTTATTATTTTGGATCGTTAAAGAAGAATCTGATAATTACATCCTTGCTAGTTTATACAAGTTATAAACATAGAATTGCTAAAGAGTTAGAATTATTGCTAGTTATAAGTCACTTAACTCTGGTTTCTATTTGACTCCATATACCCAATAGGCACTAGTCCCATACATTTCATTTCATTCATTTTATTTTTTACATCTATTAACTGGAAAAATTGATCTTTACTTTAAAACTACTTGTACAATCTACACCAAATTAGGATTTCATCTCTCCACATTAGATTGACATTGTGGATAGATTTCTTAGGAAAGAATCACATAGTTCAAGTCTACATCAGTTAGATAGGTAGACCCACCTAGGTTCAGCAACACCTAAGAGAAGAGGGTATAAATCACTCAACCTTGTATGTTATCCTGAAACATACCAAGAGTTTGGCAACCTCTTGAGGTATTTTTCATGTATTTTTGAGAGCTAACACATTCCTCATTACCAGATTAGACTATCTTCTATTTTTTCTTTCGCAAACTCTTGAAATATGTCCAAGCTTGTTGCAAAAGTAGTATACAATATTTTTCTGACCAAAATAACTTATATTCATTCTTGATATGTATTGGTTAGCCTTATTTCAAAATAAATTGCATGTATAAAAGTAGCCATTGAAATATTGAAATATTCTACAAGTATTAAATCTATTCATCTTCTGACATTTGCATTCAACACTTCAATGTCCATATTTCTTGAATGTATAACATTTTCCAGAGAAGGATCCAACATTATAATTCATTCTACCCCTACATTCTATTGCCATATGTCCAAATTTATTGTATGAAAACCAAGTACCATTGAAAAATGGGTACCTTCAGGCATTTGCTTGTCTAATAGGAAGTCTTCTAGTATTTCTTCTTCAATTTATGAATTGCCTCCCATTTCCTTGAGTCATTTTAATTGTCAACATTGTTGGGTGTCTTATTTACCTTTGAACTTTGTCCTTTTTCAAGTCCCAAAAAATCTTTATCCTTAGAAGGTTTCTATATTGCAATCAATTCATCAAGCATTTTGGTACTTATTTTGAATTGGTCCTCATGTACTCTTTCCTTGTCTAGATCAAATATGATATTTACCACTTCTTGTTCAGGTCTTGAGAATTCTTTAGTTTTCCTTTATATCAATACATTCAGACATTCCTCAATCCTTCATTTTTCTTCCATTTGCACATTAAGTCCAATGATTTCTTCATTTTCTTGCTTAAACTGTGCATTGACTTCTATATATCTTTCTCTGAACTTCTTGATATTTCTCTCATCTTTTGGATGCATTCATTTCTCTCTCTTAGGCTTTCCTTTAGGATCTTCTTCTTAGTTTAGACTCTGTCAAGATCTTCAAGAGTAGCCTTAAGTTATTTTTCAAACATGCAGTCATATTCTTCTTATTCAATGGAAAAAAATTCTTTTGGAGGAATAGGACACTTTTTTCCAGCCATGCCTTCAAACTTCCAATATCTTTCTCAAGCTATTAGGCTTTTTTGAAGGAACCAAGCTCTTATACCAATTGCTGAACACCCAAAATACAAAGAGGGGAGGTTAATAAGTATTCTATTAAAAATTTTAACACATATTATCCAATCACCAAAAAATATTAACAAAAATATTAAATGAAAGAATGAAACATCCATAAGGTCACATAACACATGAACACCAAGATTTTTACATGGAAAACACGAAAAGGGAAAAACCATGGTGAGGATTAGCTCATAATATATTATATTCAGAGATAGTATATTATAGGGGCTCACTGCTAGGAGCCACTATCCTTATAAGGCCCACAACAAGAATTAGATACAAAAAAGAGATGGCTACTTAGCTAAAATGTGAACTATTAAAAGTACACCTTGTGCTGAATTTAGTTCCTTAAAGCTCTAAATGCAAAGTACTACTACCTTAATAGTTGCTTAATAATTCTACTCTTATTAGATCTCACACCTCTAAATTTTAATGTTCACATAATATGAGACCTTTCACACTCAATTTTCATTAATGCCTTCTCATCCATCCTATAACTAAAAATTGTCTCATATAAATACCAATTACATCTACATACATCAATTAGGTTAGCCTCATTAGATGTAACAAAAATATAATTCAAAAAATAGCTTTATCACTTCACACAATATTAGGTCATTTATTAGGTCAGAAATTGGACCTAATCAGAAAGGATTTTAGTCATGTGCATATATACTTCTTCCTACATGTGACTTCAAGAATTGATCTTTCTTCAAATTCACACTTCACCGACATCAGTGAGTTTATCTTTAGAACTGCAACATAGAATAATTCTTCTCAAAGAAATGCAGAATCTCCCACACTGGTATACTAAATAGAGAAATGGTTTTGATACAAAAAGCTAAACTATCTCATGCATAACTTATAGAATATTTCACAAAACATCACAAAATATTGATTTTTTTTTAATATGATAGACTTCAAACTATGGTTAAAAACATAGAGCAAGATCACTTAGTGTGGTGGATTGTAGACCCATAAATTGACACACTAAACCACAAAACACTTAGTAGAAGCACTTAGCTAATTTATTGTACAACCATATTTATGAAACCAACTTCTTCTATACACATATCTTTAGTAGCACTTCCAAATCATACTACGTTGATCATAACAATGTTGACATCAATGACAACACCAGATCAAGTAGTAATATGCAATTCATACTCATGTTGCCAACCTGTATCATCAATGATATAATTTTCAAAACATCCAAAAATCTTCATCTTACAACAATATCCTTCTAATAGAGATCTATATAGCGACTTAAATCCCACTATTAACATTTATATTCATTGGAAACAATGGAGAGATATATAAGGCTGTTAGACTATATTTCAATCTAGTCCTACAATGCTATATTCCAATTAATTTTATTAGATAGAGCATTTAATGTACAAGATATAGTGGTTTTGATGGTATTATTTTGTGGATAATAATATGAATCATTCATATCAAAGCTCGTGGACTAAATTTTGTCTGATAAAATAAATTCTTAATTAACATAAGAGGTTAAGGATTTACTTTGATCCTTATGTATGTGCATGATGGAATAACACTGTTGAATATTTCTAGTCTGTAGATTTCAAATACAAGGGGCTCCCTTCAACTGAGAAATTTATTGTTTAAAATTTTAATAAACCAACAACACACATTTGATATACCTTAAAAATAGAGAGCTTACTTGCAAAACAAAAAAAATAGAGCAAAATATGAATGCAAACTTTCTGATTATTCACAATAAAATGTCATAATTTACAAACTTTTAAAACCAATAATGGGAATAAAGAAAGGATAAAAATATGGGAAGCAAAGGAAAGTGTAGATAAAGTTTCCTTTGTTAGCTTAAAATAAATCAAGCAATAACAAATATCCACCAAGTTGAACATTTGAAGAATGGTTATCAATTGGAAATAGTAAAGATTTGAGTACCAAGGAAACAGTAGAGTTTTTTTTCCAATTTGCACTAATACCCCCCCATTAAGTCTAACTAAGGAGACAAAATCCTAAAGAGAGGAAAGAGAGAAATCCCTATGGAGAAGAAAATCCCCCTCAAACAAATAACTAAGCATGGCATCTACTATGTTGTAGTATCCTTCACCCCAAGAAGGTCTTGCAGAGATTGAAACTTGTGCACAGTGAAAGTATTTGTGAAGATGTCAAAAGTATGTTCAGAAGTGGGACAATGCTCCAAATCGATGACCCCATCATGTATCAATTGACGAATGTAGTGCAAGTAGATCTCGATGTGTTTGGTCCAATTTTATTGTATGAGAGCTCTACAAAACTTCAATGTGTTGTGATTGTTGCACTAAATGACAACCAAATGATGAAAGAGGATACCAAGCTTAGTTAGGAAGTTCTATAGAAAAAGGGATTGAATGGTAACATTGAATACACCTCCATATTTAACCTCTACATATGATAAAACAATGGCAGATTTCTTCTTTCTTGACCAGTAAATGGGGCCTAATCAAAAACTAAGATCATATCCTGATGTGGACTTTCCATCAATGTTATCACCAGCCAAATTTGAAATGATATATCTAATGAGATCCAAAGTACAACTTGCTAAATAATGAATCCCATAGTATATGGTCCCCTGGACATATCAGAGTATGGGCTTGGCAGCTTTCCAATGTAACTCATGTGGCTCCTGCATGTATCTGGAAATAATCCCCACTACATATGAGAGATCTGGATGAGAATGAGTGAGATAAAAAAGAATCCCCACAAGTTGATGATATTGTGTGCAATCAATCGATGGTGTATCATTGCAATCCTCAAGCTTTACCCCTGATAAGAAAGGTGTGTTTTCTAGCTTGTATTTAGTCATGTGAAACCAAACAAGAAGATCTCTCTCATACTTGGATTGAGAAAATTTGATTCCTAATTCATTCTAGCTGATTTCAAGTCCAAGAAAAATGTGTAGGAGATGCATGTCTGTCATGGAAAATGTTTCATGCAAAGAAGTTTTACTACAACAATGGTTGTGGTTGAACTAAATGTTATTAGTAGATCATCTACATAGAGCACTATGATCAATGGAGAGTCAAATTTTCTCATTATATAAGCATTTGGATCAAATTTGCATCACATGACATTTTGAGATAGTAGATAAGAGTCCATTTTAGCATACAAAGCTCTAGGTTCCTACTTGAGGCTATAGAGTGACTTATTGAGTTTGCATACTAAGGATGAATTTTGTACCTACCCTTGTGGTTGCTCCATGCATATTTCCTCTTCAATATCACCATGAAGAAATGTGTTATTCACATACATGTAGTGAACCTCCCACCTTCTTGCTATTGCATTGGCAAGAGCCATCTGAATGGAATCCATTTTTACCACTGGATCAAAAGTCTCATAATAGTAAATTCCATGAGCTTGTTGAAAGCCTTTGGATATTAACCTTGATTTTTATATTTTCACATGTCCATCTACTACCTTCTTTGTCTTATATACCCACTTACATATGACAAGCTTGCAATCAAAAGGAAGTGGAAACAAGTACCAAGTTTGGTTCGCTATGAGGGAGTTATAGTCTTCTTCCATGGCAGCTTCCCAAAAAGGATTCATCATAGCTTCTACCTAAGTATGAGGGTTGGATGCTAGAACCACATAGGCATGCAATGAAATGATGAGCTAGGTAGTTGAAAGTGCATGTGGGGCATCATATCTCTCTCTTAAGATCCTTAATCTTTTATTTCCCATAGGGGATACTGAATCATCGTTGGTAGCCCCATTAAGAATTAGATGTGGATCAACACATGCATGCTCATCTTCTTCTATATCATATTCAAAATATTTGAATTCAATTTTGAATGGTTTCATGTATCATCTCTAAAATATGTAAGAGGAGGAAGCACCATGGTGGTGGCATTTTTATCTTGAGATGCATGTGGGGGAATTTCTTTAAAGTAGACACTCCTCTCAATGAAGAGCATTTCTATTGAAAGATCTAGCAATCTATATTCCTTTATGCCATCTAGATATCTAACAAAGATGTATTCTTTGATTTGAGGCTCCAAAGCCTTCCTCTTGTCTATAGGAATGTGGGACCTTGCACGTGATCCAAAAACATGGAAACGTGTGATTTCTAGTTGCATGCCACTCCATGCTTCAAAAGGTATTTTTCCTATGACATATTTTTGAGGAGATCTATTTTGTATGTATGAGGAATAGTTGATTGATTTAGCCTACAATTTGGAGTGAATTGACCTTGCATGTAACATAAAACTAGCTATCTCTTTCAAAGATTGATTCTTCCTCTCAGCAACCCCATTCTGTTGTAGACTGTAAGGAATTGTGTTTTGCAACTGTATTCCTTCTTCATCACAAAGATATCGGACATCCTTGTTGACATACTGCCTGCATCATCTATGCAAAGGATCTTCATCATTTTCTTAGACTGATTCTCTACATGATCTTTGAAAATATCGATATGCTCAAACACTTCAGATTTGAATTTTAGAAAATACACCCATGTGTATCATGTGCAATCATCAATGAATATAAGAAAATATTTGGCTTGTCTTATCGAAGGTTATGAAAATGGCCCCATAAGATCAATATTAACAAGATCTAAAGGAGAAGAGGTTCTCCATGCATGCCCCTTATAAAACTTTTCTTGTGGATGCTTTCCAAGAGCACAACCTTCACATATTTCATTAGAAAATTCTATGTAGTCAAGCCTTTCACCATCCCCTTTTTCCTAAGTTGATTCATCTATCTAAAATTTAAATGACCCTATGTTCAGTGTCTTGTCTAACCCCAAATGATGCAAAAAAATGAAATTAAAAAGGAAGAAGAGCACAATAAAACACCTCAAGATTAGCTTAGTTAGACTTGAACAAAATAAAGATGAAACAAATATTTAACCTTTCCCAAGTCAATTGGCTAGTTGGCCCTTTGGATTTCATTGCTTGTGTGCTCCTTTGATGGAAAATCACCTAAAAATATATGCAAAATGCTTTATGTATAATGAAGGATGTATTGATGGAATTGGGTATTTGATAAGTGTATGAAAATGGATACAAGGTGAGCTTGAAGATTGCAACAATGGTGGATGCAAGAGCTTGAATGCTTGAATGAGAGTGCTTGAATGCTAGAGAGTTGAATGCTTTAATGAATGCTTGAGTGAATGAATGAAATGAGGTCAAAATCCTCTATTTTAGGCGAAATCCTCTAGAGAAATTGAGGGCTAGGATTTAGCCACCATGGACAAGATGAAGGGCATGCGATGTGGAGGTACTTGAAATTACCTTGGGATTGGGAGAAGATTTCCTCAAAAAGGAAGTTACTGTCCCCATGTGGGAGGGATGTGACACATGAGGAATTTTAGAATTCCTCAATAATCTTCATGGGAAAGAGAGAAACATTGGAGCAATAAATATGAATTTTTAACAAACATGACGAGAAGATACTTGGAAAAATCTTGGGGATAAGACAAGGTATCCTCATAAAGGAGGTCTTTATCCCCATGTGCGAGATGTGACACATGAGGAATTTTAGAATTCCTCAACAACCCTCATGGGAAATATATTAAACCTTGGAGCAATAAATGTGAATTTTTAATTCACATGATGAGAAGGTACTTGGAAGTATCTTTGGGATAAGACAAGGTCTCCTCATAAAGGAGTTCCTTGTCCCCATGTGGGAGATGTGACACGAGGAATTTTAGAATTCCTCAACAATCCTCATGGAAAAGATAGAAAACCATGGAGCAATAAATGTGAATTTTTAATTCACATGATGGGAAGGTACTTGGAAGTATCTTGGGGATAATACAAGGTCTCTTCATAAAGGAGGTCCTTCTCCCCATGTGTGAGATTTGACACATGAGGAATTTTTAGAATTCATCAACAACCTACATGGGGAAGAGGAGAGCCTTGGAGCAATAAATGTGAATTTTTTAATTCACATGGGGAAGAGGTTGTCTTGGCTAAATGAATTAATCATTTGTGATGGTTGACTTGGAGGCATGTCATAAATGGCATGAGGATTAGATTGAGGTTGTGAAAATAGGTGATTAGGGAAGCTAATGAAGTATTAGAAGCAAGTTGCAAGTTATGGACGATGTGACATTAATCCTTATTAAAGGTATGCACATCTTAATCATGGATTAATTAAATTAATCCAAATTAAAGGTGGATTATAGAGGATGTGACAAGGAGAGAGAAAAGAGGGAAATTAAAATTGATTTAAATTCAAAATGCCAAATGACTAAATTAAATAAATTTATGTTATTTATTTAATTTAGAGAGGAAAGAAGTAAAAGATAAGTTATTTAATTATTAAATTAAATACCTTAGGAACCTTAAGAAAATGGGATATTAATTAAATAAATCATTTAATTAATATTGATGGGGAATATGAAATAGATGAATAAAGGGGATGAATTTGACCATATGGGAGAGGTCAATTTTGGATGTCTACATTTTTCCCATCCTTGAAATATTGTTAATATAACAGTGCTTTGAAAAAAAAT
This sequence comes from Sequoia sempervirens, assembly GCA_007258455.2. NCBI lineage: Eukaryota > Viridiplantae > Streptophyta > Pinopsida > Cupressales > Cupressaceae > Sequoia > Sequoia sempervirens. The sequence goes on from VDFB02281492.1 coordinate 994,156,380, forward strand.
AAAATGCAGATGATTTTATAGAGGAAATAATGAGAAAATGATGCCCCAACATGGGAGAAGTTGTGTAAGCTACCCAGATGGTGGGAAATGAAGGGGATGCCCCAGTCTGGTGTTTGCTTAACAATGATAGGACAGAGAGCCTAAAAGGGTATGCCACCTCGAGAGGGGGATTTTGGGAAAAAGGGGGATGTGTTTTTTTATCAATTTGAGGAAACAAATGGTATTAGCCTGCAGCTCAAAAAATCATGAAGATTGGATTTTGAACACAGTCAAACGGACACATGGTGTGCGAATGGCAGCACGCGGTAGCTAGAGGATTAGTTAAATGAAAAAGTCATTAAATAAAGGGTAAAAATACTCCAAACTTAAAAGAGGTTAAGAAAAAGAGGGAAAAGCTACATCTAGTAATTTTAAGAATTACTATTCCTCATTTCCACACATGGAAGTTGAGTGAGAGAGAGAGGACATGAACAAGGTGATGAGGATGGCTGAGGAGTAGAATGACAATATTATCCACTAGAGGGAAGAGGTATAATGGTTCTACCACGAGCATGCAGTTCCATGCCATGTTAGTCCCAAAACCTTCTCTGTGATTTTAAGCAAATGTTGTTTTATTTTTGAATTTTCATGCATTTTAAAAACATGGGTATGTGGTGAAATTTTGATTTCACCCAATTTGTAGGAAATATTTCAGTTTTATAAACTATGGGGAAAGGGGGAAGATTCACCTATTTAATGGGGAAATGCACCTAAAAACTAAGAAAATGCCCAAAAAGGGCAAGATGAGAGTAGAAAGGGGTGGAGTTACTCATAAACTGGGCAAATCCACATGAAACGAGGGATTGGTCAGTTAAACAGGTGACTGCACCCATGAGATGGGTGAATCAACCCATCAAATGGGCGAATGCGCCCATCTTATTGGCATGGCCACCCGTGATGGGGGTTGGCAGGTGTGCCCATCTACCAAGAATATTCACCCACCAAAGAGACGCTCATATCCACCTGTCAAACTGGTGAATTCACCTACTCACAGAGGCGGGTGGAAGCACCTAGGAAACACACAAGAGCACCCTCCCATGAAGGCAGTCCAAGGCACCCGCCGAGCAGGAAAGAGTTCCTATCTAGGGAGACGGGTGGGCTTGCCCACCAGCAGGTGGACTCGCCCATCCCCAGGTAGGCTCGGCCATCCTCAGGTGGGGTCACCCATGGTCACCCATCCTAAGGGTAGGCACACTCACCTGTTCCAAGGGTGACAAGTGGGTCCACCCGTAAGATGGGTGACCTTGCCCATCCCAAGGAAATGGGTGTGTTCACCCATCTAACAGGAAGACTCACCCAAACTGGCAAAGAAGGGAAGGAATAAATAGAAAGTGGCACATTCTTCCAAGTTGGGTGAATTCACCCAAAGAGAAAAGGAAAAAGGGGGATAAAATAGGAAAATTGGGAAAAATTTACCAAAGGGTGGAATTGTCGAGAAGACAACCCAGGGCATGAAAGGAAAGATGAAGAGATTGTTTAGATGACTGACATGTTGTATGATGTGAATGCGACATTCTGAGAGCTTTCGCACATGGGAGAGGCATTTATATGTTTTGGAGGTGAATATAGTGGCGATGAATAGGGAGGACAATGTAGCATTATCATGATCAGGGTTGGTCCACATGCTGGTGTACCCTATTTTCAAAGTGCATCACCATTGTTGATAGCACTGATAGAGCGATGGGATTCAAAGACGTCTACATTCCACCTCTTGACAGGGGAGATGACTGTCACCTTAGAGGATGTGTGGAGGATTTTGTAGCTACCTATAGTGGTCCATCTAGTGATTTGGATGAGATTAGAGCGGTAGGAGCTAGACCAAACCCTATGGGTCATCTTTGGACGAGACGACTTACTAGTTCAGGGGATGGTTTTGGATTTGAATAGGTGTTTAGGGTTGGAAGTACCTCCACTACCATTATACGTATACAGTTTGATTAGCGGGCTTTTGCTACTAGACAAGAGCAAACATTTTTGTAGCCTCAACTTTATGGAGGTTGTTAGATACATTGTGGAGCAGAGGGAGGGGGAGTTCACATGGGGTCCATGCATGTTGGTAGAGTTATACAAGGATATGCACATGGTGTGCTATCGGGGGCACTCAACATTATACAGGTGACATTGTTATAGGTATATGCCTAGGAGCACATCAATGTGGCTAGATCATGAGTTGTGATAGGATGGGGGCAGTATCCTACACTACCAGGAGCATACTAGTATGAGACAGAGTACAACTAGATTTTTCATTATGAGGGCACTGGTGATCTAGATAGGTGGAGGAAGGGGCTAGATGATTTACGAGAGGATCAAATAGTGTGGAGGTCATGCATGACATGGAAATTCTTTAGATGGAGGGAGGATGACGAGAGATAGAGGATAATTCTACATAGTATGCTATTTGATTGGGAGAGAGCCATACATAGTGGAGCTACATAGGATGAACTGAGTGTTGAGACAATTTGGAGTTCAACAAGACATCCCTCACAGACCATAGAGATTTAGACGAATCACTTGAGAGCAACCTTGGGGGGAATCAGATTGCTTCCAATTTTGTGATACATCTATGGGAGGAGCTGCAAGAGGTACCTTACCCAGGTAGGAGAGGAGGGAGAATAGATGTGGGGACAAGAGTGAGGTTTCCTACTTAGTGGGCCTGCTATCGACCAACATGGATTACAATATAGGAGCCAGTTACAGAGGCGCATGGATTCGGTCTAGAGGATAAGATGAGACTAGATGGATAGAGGAGGGGGAGGAGGAGAGGAGGACATTAGAGGATAGGACAAGAGGAGGCTGAGGTAGGTTAGGAGAGAGAGAACCGACAAAGGAGAGTGAGGAGGGGAGGACAATAGAGGAGAGGCTAGGAGGAGGCTAAGGTAGAGGACGAGAGAGACGATCCATAGGGGGAGGTGATGAAGGTAGATGCTCCCAAGGTTGATCAATTGTCCATGGTACCATACATACCACCCCCATTGAAGGACATAGTCATACTATTGAGAGGGGCCCTAGTGAGGTTGTAGATTGCACAATAGAGACTTAGAGATTTGGAGGCTGGGAGGAGTAGACTAGTGGCTGAGGTGAGCAAGTTCCATGTAGAGGTGGATAGAGTGTGGGCAGAGGGACATAGGGACTACAGGGCCCTAGCTAATGACATAGCACTACATGTAGAGGAGGTATAGGTTGAGAGGGATAGACTATAGGCCAAGGTGGGCGGTTTATGAGTAGAGGTGACTCGGCTGGGGGCAGTGGGATAAAGAGAGTATGGAGAGCTAGTTGAGTTGAGGTGGGAGTGAGATAGACTATAGGCTAAGGTGACCATACTATAGGCAGGGGGATAGTAGGAGCTTAGAGTATTGGTAGACCAAGTATCTTCATAGGCCCTAGTGGAGGTGGAGAGAGATACAAAGGATTTGAGGAGACATGTGGTGGGGCTATTGAGGAAGAGAATCGAGCTGAGATAGGAGTGGGATGAGCTCCATGATAGAGTAGAGGTAGCATAGTAGATGACAGGGGTTGTATGGTTAGTTCTAGAGAGAGAGGAGGTTGTGATGGTGTAGATACAAACCTTGTGGGGCGAGAGAGATGCAGCAAAGGTATAGGTACAAACTCTATAGGGTGAGAGGGATACAATAGCAAGAAAAATGTAGACACTGCAGTGTGAGAGGGATGTAGGATAGGTATGAGTATAGACTCTATAGGGAGAGAGGGATGCAGCACAGGCATGGATACAAATATTGGAGAGAGATAGAGAGGGATGTAGCACAGGAATAGGCACAGGTTGTGTTGGGTGAGGGGAGCGGGATAGGGATAGAGGTGAAAACATTGAGGAGAGAGAACGATACTGCACTGGTGCAAGTATAGGTTGTGCAAGAGGAAAGGGAGAGTTATAGAGCATGTATCTTGGGTGCATGAAGAGATTTGTCAGTTGTAGTTGGCACAAGATGCATGGGCAGAGGAGAGAAGATCCATATCCAAATTTTGGTATAGGTATAGGGCAAAGCGAGATTCAACTAGGTATCAGGAAGTAGAGAGAGATGAGTACATGAGGGAGGCTAGCTACTATATGGTGGCCTACTACACAACAATGTCAGATCAGACACAATGATTGTGTCCCTATGTCTGAGCAGTACCACAGATGCTGACACCATCCTACTCAGCAGGGACACACATCTGAGGATACAATAGCTATCGAGAGACCCCTCCACATATAGGGCTAGTGCTATACTCACCATAGAGGTTAGATGTGGGAATCTCATAGTAGAGAGGATAAAGGATAGATGACAGGATACAGGCTATTTACAAGTGTAGGATGGGCGTACGATACCAAGCAACAAAGATCATGCTTGATTCAGAGCCTTGTACTTGTATTTTATTCCATGATTACCAATGTATGTGATGGATATGTATTTTCATGATAAGATAGACATTACTATGGATCATGTTATGGAAATTATATTTTGATAGTTATATGGTATGCGATGACACTTATTCAAATTATGTTGTGTTCATGTGATGGATGATTTATTAATGCTCATGTGTATGTAAGTGATTTTATTATGGATGATGATGATCATCTTGTGTATGTAAATGTTTATGAATAATTTTAGTATGGATTATGTTGATGATGATTTAAATGTATGTGTGTATGATTGATTTTATTATGGATGATGTTGACGATGGCTAATGTTTATGCCTATGTGGATATGGTGCAGGAGCACCTAGATTTTGTAAATGCCTTCAGAAGGCTAGATTGATAAATTTGTGTGTCTAAGTTCAAAAAGCATGTTTCAAGGTCATGAATGACTAATATTAATGTATTCACATCATGTAAATGGGTCTAAAGTGGTCAAAGTGGAAAAATGCAAAAGAAAATACAAGAAAGTTGTCAAAATGTAATTATGTACATAAAAGTGCATAAATCAACATATTAGGAGATAAGAGGAAGTTTCAAATAATGGAGGAGTTATAAATTTATTTATGGAAGGGGAAACATCTTCAAAAGTTATTGTGTGGTGAGAAAAATGGAATCTATTGTATTCTTGTAGGAAAAAACTTTGAAATAAAAGCTATGTTCTACAAAATTCTGAGTTTTCCCTTCTTTTACTAGTCCTTGTATAAACTGTACTGAGTCTAAAGATTTTTAATTTGTTTTTTTTAAATGTGGTAGTGATTCACTCATCATTTTGAAGTAATTTGAAGTAGATTCTTTCAATTTAGAGGATTTTGAAAGCAATCATTTAGTAAACTCTCAAAGCAGGGTTTGAGAGTCTTTTAAGGGAATAGGCCTCCATCCCATTGATGTAGGCATGATAGGTCAATGGAATGGAATGAAATTAATATCATTTTTGTGTGTTTAGTGTTTTTTTGTGGTGGCAGGATAGTAAAAGACAAGAACACAAGAATATGTTGGTTGTTTTAGGACAAAAAATGAGTTTTCCTCTTGAAGAATGAAGAATACAAGTAGGGTTTTGAAAAATACCATTCGCAAGGGATAAAAGATGATTTTAAAAGTGTGTGCATATGTATTAAGACCTGTTCCAACTATTGGCTGGAGTGCATAAATTTTGTAAGTTTATTTTTTAAGAAACCCTCCTTGATTTGGTGACTTTTCACCCTATAAGGAAGGGTTTTGAAAATTAGTGTGCTTTTGTTCCTTTCAATCCATAAAACTAAGGAAATCCTAAGTTTTATAACATTTTCTAAGACTATTTTTGGGTATTGAGTGATTTGGAGTAGTCTAAACGGGGGATCCTTTGGAAAAAAGGCCTATTCTAGTAGCCTTTGACAACGTTCAGGCTAGTTTTCTGATGATTGTTGCAGACCAAACTCTTGTGTCAATTAGACATGTGAAAGAATGTCCAAATAGGTCTCAAAATTCATGTTGAGTTTGTAACTAGTCTTGTGCTTGGAATGAAATCACCCAATTGAAGGGTGTGTTGACCTACTAAGGGTCTAATGGATTGATTGCCTAAAAAATAGTATATACAAGAATTGTGATATTTGTGAATGGAACTATGTTGGAATTACTTACACACTAACATTGAAGTTACATTAATTTTTGGTTAGTATTTGGAAGGTAGGATTGATGGTTTGAGGTGTTGGAGCAAGGAGTATTCAAAAAACAAGAAGATGTTTTTAACTATAGGAATCATTGCTAGAACAGTGGTATGAGAACTTGTTCATATTTGTTTCAGTGATTTGATGTGGATTGCAATGGATTGAAGGTATGGTGAAAGTTAGGGAAACAATTCTGTATATTTGATGTACTTAACCTTATGGAAGCCTTATGTGCAAAGTGGTCTTGTGATTGCCAAAAGTGAAAGGATATGATATTTGTCTAGGTGTCATGATTCAGAGATTGTTGAGGGGATTAATGTTTTGTTTCTATCAAGTTGATGTTGTTGATGGACTGGTAAGGAACTGATAACAATGACACATTGGTTAGTTGACTTGTTGCCTTGGTAATAAGATTATTCAAAGAATGAATAATGAAGGGAATGGATGGATTATGATCAGAATTATGTTAATGTAGTCATCTTGTGTTTATTAAATATATGGATTAATATTTTGTGAAATGAATTATTGTGGCCTTGTGAGTGACTGGGGAAGAGAATGAAGTTTGTTGTTAAATTGATAGGTGAATTTGAAAAAAAAAATGAAGCAATTTAAGTTTCTTATGTATTTTGATCTTCTCCTAATTCAATCGGGGTTTGATTTTTCCATAAGAAATGATGTTGTTGAAGGTTGTTGGTATGATGGATATGCATTTTAATGATATGATGGACATTATTATGGATCATGTGATGGACGCTATATTTTGATATTTATATGGTATGTGACAACCCTTATTGACACTATGTTGTGTTCATGTGTATGTAAATGATTTTATTATGGATGATCATCATGATGTGATGTATGTACATGTTTATGAATGATTTTAGTATAGATTATGTTGATGATGATTTAAATGTATGTCTGTATGAATGATTTTATTATGGATGATGTTGATGATGTTTTTTGTTAATGCTTGTGTGGATAGCATGGATAATATGTATGATTCCTAATGCTTATGATGCAGGATGTGATGGATGGTTTATGGAATTATATGTTATGGATATGGATTTAACAATTTGTGATGCACATGGCAATGTATGTAATGTGTTAATAAGATGGACTAATCATGGAAATAAATTGATAATATCATGAATCTTAAATTCTTAGAATAACCAATTATGATTAATCTAAACAATTTAAAATAAATATGAGATGAAAATGTACATGGTATGACCTACCTATTGATGGTAGCTAGTGGTAGGCTAATTTTGTTTGTGCATCATGCTTGCTTTAGCTTATAAAATAAAGGTATGTGGTATATTAGTGAGATGACTTAATGTGAAATTGAATGCAACATGGACATGAGTGTAAATAATTGCTCACATAGTGATGAGGGTCGATGGTAGGCATATCATACTTGCTTTAGTTTATGGACAAGTACTTTCCCTATAATCCTTACAAAATTAAGGGAGGATGGGTGTGAAATTGTACCAGTCAAGAATCGTAGGTATCCCAAGAAGAAGAGGGGATGGAAGGAAAATTTTTGCATAGCCAAAATCATAGGTCATAGGTTAGGTTAGTAAAGTGAAATCCCCACTAAGAGAAGGGCCATGGTGCAATGAGAGGCTATAGATCCTAAGCAAGATCATGTATCAAATCTGTGTGTTGGCAAGCTAGGAACTTCTTGACAAACTCGAAAGAATCATGCTCCAATGTAGGCCAATAGTAACCATCTCAAAGAATTCTTTTAGCTAGTGTCGTGCCATTTGAATGGGCCCCACAAACACTATTATGTACTTTTTTTAACATAGTGTGATCCTCGATCTCATTTAGACATCTGAGAAGGGTTCCATCATACCCACAACGATAAATTATATCACCTACGATAGTGTAATGGGATGTATGTTGGATGAAATATTTTTTCTTGGTTACGTGCAAGGAGGAGACGTAAGATGTTATCATGATGGTAAGTGTAGATGTTGTGATACCATGGTGGCGTAGGAACTATGATGTCATGGACCATTTCTCTCTTAGGGATAATGTAAGTTGGGATTAAGAGTTGTTTGACTAGGAACTCACACTCTATTTGATATTTTGGCATGTTGATTAGGGATTCAATGGTAGCCATTGCATTAGCTACTTTATTCTTCACTCTCAGGATTTGGTTGTATTGAATAATATTGAAGTACTTTTTGAATCCATCCACCATGCGCTTATAAGGAAACAACTTATCATCTTTTGTTAGACACTCATCATTAACCTATTTGATAATCAATTGGGAATTTCCAAAGACTCTCAAGTGAGTAATGTGCCATTGGATTGAAATTCTAAGTCCAGTAAGGAGAGCTTCATATTCATCTATGTTGTTTGTGCATGGAAAATCCAACTTGAATGAATTCAAGATATAATCACCTTGAGGGGTGACAAGCAAGATTCATGCCCCTGCTCCATTATGTGTGTATGAACCATCAAAGTAGAGTGTCCATGTGGTCAATTCTATTACTGTGAAGACCCCTTCATTAGGAAAAGTTTGTTATCAAAGGATAGGAATCTACTAGGGGAGCGTCTACCAACAAATCTGCTATCACTTTCCCTTTAATAGCCTTTCGATCCACATACTCTATATTGAACTCACTCAATAACATTACCCACTTAGCCATACGACCAATCAGAATTGTCCTGGATAATAGATATTTGAGAGGATCGACCTTGGAGATTAGCTTCACTAGGTGATTGAGCATATAATGTTGAACCTTTTATGAGCTAAAGACTATAGCTAATTAAGCTTTTCCATCAAGGAATAATTGAGCTCATAGCCTACTAGGGTCAGACTGATATAGTAAATTTCTCGTTATTTTGATGACTCATCATATTGCGCCAATAATGTCCCCAATGCGACTTAAGTGGTAGAAATAAACAATAGGACTGGTTTACCTAGAATTGGTGGCATAAGGATGGGCAGGAGAGCCAAATATTCTTTGATCTTGTCAAAACCATGTTGACACTATTGATCCCATTTGAAGGCATTATCCTTTCTCAAGAGATGAGTGAATTATTAGCATTTGTCGGCTAATTGAGCTATAAACTGTTGGATGGATTGTAGCTTACCTTTAAGGCTCCTTAACTAGTTGAGATTGTGAGGTGGAAGCATATCCATGATTTCTTTGACTTTTGTTGGATCAAACTCTATGCCTCTTCTAGAGATGATGAAACCCAATAGTTTTCCTGATGTGACCCCGAAGACACATTTCAGATTTAGACGTAGCTTATAGTGCTCTAGATGCTCAAAAATATTTTTGAGGATTATTGGCTACTCTTCTCTTGTTCTTGATTTCCCTAATAGATCATCAACATAGTCCTCCATTATGATGTGGATGAGTTTTTGGAAGATGACTGTAATGGAACGTTGGTAGGTTTCCCTAGCATTCTTGAGGCGAAAAGGCATGACGTTATAATAGAATGTGCCCCAAGGTGTGGTGAAGACTGTTTTATGTTGATCCTCGAGTGCAATCTTGATCTGATTATATCCATAGAATTCATCCATGAGGGAGAGAATATCATGCCTTGCAGTTAAATCAACCAACATGGTGATGTTTGTTAAATGAAAATCATCATTAAGATAGGCTTTGTTGAGGTCCCAAAAATCTGTGCAAACCCTGATATTATCATTTGGTTTTGCAACTAGCACTATGTTGGAAATCCAATTAGAGGAGTCGATGGGTCTTATGAATCTAGCTTCTAATATATTTTGTAGCTCTTTCTTGACCAATAGAGCTACTTATGGATGTATTTTGTCAAGTTTTTACATGACGGGTTTAGCATCTGGATGTATGTCCAAGTGATGTACTACTAGAGTAGGATCAAGACCTGGAATATTTGAATATTTCCATGCAAAATTAAGGATTATCTCTTTGAGAAGTCGGTTGATCGTAGAGTACTCTTCTTCTGAGACTGATTTGGCGACATATGTGATTTTGGGATCTTCTTTAGTTCCAAAAGTTACTTCTTGTGTTTCCTCCATCAAAATGGATGATCATTAAGACACTTGAGTTCCCACAAGGGGAAGATGAACGTCCCCATATTCTAGCACCTCATCGAGGTTTTTGCTATCAGATACACCCTTGGTTTTAAAATTTTTCAAGTCAAGAAGTGCCTCAAAGAGGTTTTTGCTAGGTGACCCTTTTTTATTTTACTTCCTTTTACTTTTTTACTTAGGGCATTCATATTCCCCCAATCCCATATGTTGTACATACATATCCACTAAAGGAAAGGTATTGATAGGTGCACTTCCATGTAAGTTCCAGTCTATGAGTTCAAGATGATGAAGGGATAGGGTGATGGTGTAGATAGATAGGCATTCAAACATGGAGGAAAGGTCTATGTGATCCACATCATCATACGTGTGTTTGATGGATTCTTCTTCTGGTATGTCTTCAAGGAGATCGTTTCCCACACCAACATTGTTAGAGGCACTATTTGATGGCATAGGACCCTTTTGTTTGGTGTCATAGCCCAAACCCAAATTTATTGGATGCATAGAAATTTCTATCAGTTGTCATCTTCCTTGCTCTTCTAAACTAAGGCCTCCCCCCTGATAATTGTTTCTCCACAAAATTAGAGGGTCAAGGATAGTTCTCTTGGAAATATTTTTTCAAGAGAGGAGAGGGTTCAGGCTCCCCATGGTATACCCATTGGCTGATGTCATATTCTAGCATGTCTTGCCTTGACCCAAGGGAACGAAAGGTGTTGGATCCCACATTTCTCAAGCTCAATGTGATCATCTTCTCTTCTTTCTTTGGTACATTCTGAGAAGGTTGGCCATATTTGTGTGGTGAGGATGGCATAGTTTCCATGCTCAAAGTTGTGTGCATTTCATATTCACCACACCCCTTGTCAATGATATGGACTTTGGTAAAGGTTGAATCAGATGCAGATGATGGAGTGGATGAAGTTGTGGCTAGTGCATTGGTAGATGAACGGGATGATGATGTCTAATGTGGTCCCATTTCCACTCCAAGGTAGTAATGAGAATGGGGAAAAGAAGCCTGTAATGCATGGAAATATTCGAATGGTTGAGGGTCCACATGTATGGTAACTTCCATCCCATTAAATGGGAATTTAAGACATTGGTGGTATGTGGATGGAATGACTTGCCTACCATGGATCCATGGACAACCAAGGAGGAGATTGTAGGGGAGTTCTAGATCAAGTACATGATAGGTAGTGTACTACACAATAGGCCCAGCCTAAATTGGAAGACAAATTGTCCCTTCAGAATCACGCTCTGCATTATCACATGCTTTGATAGTTATAACTTGATTATTTAAGTCAGTGTGGGTGTATCCCACTTAATTTACAAACTTTAATATGCAAAGATTTAGGGTAGAGCCATTATCTACCAAGACCCTTTTCACTTTATGGCGAGCTACTATGAATTTGATGTGGAGGGGACGATTATAGTTTGAGTCAATGCAGGACATGTTGTTTTGGCTAAAACCTAGTTGATAGGTTGTCAAGAGATGTCTTACCAATGCTTGAAATTGCATAGGTTCTATGTCATTGGGAACTTGGGTGTCCTATAAGGCTTTAGTTAGGATTTCTTCATAAATGGGAGAAGACTTGAGAAAATCCAAAATGGATATTTATGTCGGAGTCTTTCCTAGATGATCAAGAATGTTATATTGAGAAATTACACATGGCCGCTAGGTGGATGTGGAGGCTCCAGGGACTGTGATATGGGTATGATTGGTTGTAATAGCACATTGTGGGTCCTCACCTTTTACATGTATCATAGATACATGTGGTTCTACTTGTTCAATGTGTATGATGAGACCCTCATAGTTAAATGGCACAATTTTTTAACTGATGTTGTTGGTGTTATTACCTTGATTATTACTGTTGCTAGGCCCTGGGTTTGAGTTTTATGTGCTAGGACCTTGGTTATGCTTAGGGAAATCATTCTGATATATGGGTATGTGCAGGATCATCATGGAAAAAACAGGCCCTTAAGTGGCAAAAAATTTAGAAAAATCATTGTTAGGCAACTTGACGTAAAAATTTGAATAAGTTATCTATATTATTTAAAAAATATGTAAGAATAGAATCTATAGAAAATCGAATTTAGTTTCTAAACTACTAGGTTTATTTAAAAATAAATAAAATTTATTTGGTGAAAATTTGAAATTTCAATGCAGTAGTACTTAAATTTCAGGGAAAAATAAGAAGTAGGTGTCTGTCTGACCACCCTAACCATAATAAAATGATAGTATTTTTTTATAATATTTTATATATAAGTAGAGGAGTCATGTTCGGATGTGATGCATATTTTTTTGTAATTTTTTTCCTAGTAAATAATTAATTATTATTTTTTTATTACAACTTTTTAAAAATATAAAAAATTGTATGTATGACCACCTTAACTTGGTCAAAACTTCATTAAATTTAATTTTTCTTTTTTTAATCCTATAGTATGTGAAGCATAGAATGTGACGCATGTTTTGGATTCAAAAAATGTGATACCGTTTGAAAGTTATAGATGTTTTTCAATCAGCCTATTGATTAGGACTTTAGTTGTAATTCTAATAGAAAATGAATAATAATTATTTATTAAATTCAAATTAAAGAATAATTTGTATTAGTGGAAATTTTAGAATCTCCTCTAAAAACCCTTTTCGTTTCATAAATTTTGGGTGAAAAAAAAGTCGTCAGCCACACACCCTACAAATACCCATAATATTGCCACTTTTTGGCCCATCATGATCCTGCACACACCCATATCTACAATTGAGCATTGGATGAGGGTGTTGTGCTGGCATCCACATGTATATCTCCCTGATCTATGAGATCTTGGATGTATGCTTTCAAACCTTGACATTTATTCAATGTATGCCCTTTAATCTTATGGAACTCACAATAGTCATTTTGTTTGTACCAGGTTGTTTTGGGCTTGGATTTGTCAAGAGGCTTGGTCATAGGATATGTGATCAGGTAATTAGCTTGAAGGATCCTATTAAACACAACACTTAGGATCTCTCCTAGCTGAGTAAATTGACATTTATTACCCCCTTGATTGTTCTAATTGGATTGTTAGGGAGGATGAGGGGTCGCTTGTGGCATTACTATAGCTTTAGGAATTGACTGCTGAGGAGGGGGATATTATGGCTTCTAGGAAGCATTAGCTACTTGGACCTATTTGGTGTTAGTGACACCATCATTGAAAAAAAAATTGTTCTCCACTAGCGAGGTTTATCCCTTAATGAATTTTCTTTATTAGAGTTAAAAATTTTGACTAACCCTTTGGAAATAAGTTCCCTCTCAAGGTTAGGGACTTTCTCCACTATTTCTATGAAGGTTGTGACACAGTGAAGTTTGAAATTGTGAGCCATATCCGGATGAGATTTTTTGATAAATAGGGTGACCATGTCTTTTTCCCTTAGTGGGGATTTCATCTGACTGGCTAAAGCTTGCCATCTTTGAAGATAGCTTGCAAAAGTTTCTCCATCACACTACTTTTCTTTCAAGAGATCCAATGTATCGATATCTTTCTCCAAGTTAAAGTAGAAATCGGAGACAAACTATTCTTAAAGTTGTGCAAAAGACTTGGAAGATCCCTTCTCGAGACCCATAAACTAGTCAAGAGCTATCCCTTGTAAACTCTTGTGAAATAATCGCATGAGGTAATTTTCATTATGAATGACTTCTTGAGAATCAGCTTAAAACTCCTGAAGATGAGCCTTGGGGTCTTTTGTTCCTTTATACTTATTGAATTTCAACATTTCAAAATGCTTTGGGAAAGGAATCAATGAAATTGAAGGATCAAACAGATAGGGACAAATGTGCTCAAATTTAAATGATTTTTTTCTAGTCCCTACTTGCAAGTCTTTTAACACAGCTTTGACTTCTTCCAAATCTTTATTTATAGGCATTGGGGGATTTGGATTAGATGGATTGGGTTGATTGTAGTGAGGATATTGTTTGTATGATGAGGACGGGGCAGAACCAGGTTGATCATAAGTTTGTTGAGGTGTATATAGAGGTTTTTTCTAGTATTGATTGGTGTATGTAGATTGTGGTTGTGAATTTACGTAAGGTGGATAGGAGTATGATAGATTTTGATAGTAAGAGGTGGAGGTTGTTTGTTGATAGGGTGGCTATTGTTGATAATATGAAGTGGATGGAGCACCTTGTTGATATTGTGTAGGAACTTTGTAGTATGACAATGTGGAAGCTCATTTTTGGTATAACAACGGTCATTGATAGTAGGAAGTAGATGGAGCACCTTATTGATAGGGTGGTTACTGCTGAGTTTAGTATGGATTAAATTCGTAATTGTATGCAATGTTGGGATGTTGTGTGGTATATGGAGGTGGTTGTGGATTAGACGTATGATGGTAAGGTTTTGAGAGTGACTATGGAGGAATAGTGTAAAGTGGCAGTTGAGATGGCGGTGGATTTTGAGGTACCAGATTGAGATTCAGATTGGGGTTGGATGGAGTAGCATAGGAAGTATATGTACTTGATGGATGATAAAGATATTAGGTGATGGGATTACATTACATTTTTGTGGGAACATGCATGTGTTGGGGTGGTTGTTGTTGTTGCGATGGTTGTTGATAAGGTGGGTGAGATAGGACGTGTTGCTATTGTGGAATTGTCGTGGAGGCACCATGGGGTGGTTGTTGAGGTTGTGATGTAGCCTGCGTTACCTGATGAGGAGGTTGTGTAGGAACAATAGTATGTTGCTGCAAGATTGAAATGTTTTGTTGCGGTATTGGGATGTTTTGTTGTAGAGGTTGCTAATGAGGTGGTTGAGACGAGATAGAAGTGGTAGCAATATGCTATGGTGGCGCTTGCAAGGAGATAGTTATGTGTTGCAGCGATGCTTGCGACCAATGGATTGTTGAGGATTAACGAGAGGCTGCTAGAATGTAGGAATGGTACCTTGAGGTGGTGGTAGTAAATTTCTCGTGGGTGCAGGTCCTGGAGGTGGCATCAATGCAAGAACAATATTTCCCCTAGTGTTGATGTGTGGTTGACCAAACTGATGAGGAAGGAATGGTGGAGCAGATGGAATACTATGTGGCATACCATAAGCAAAGGGGTCATTTGGACTAGGCTATGCCCCAAAGGCTGAGGCTGGAATTCTAGGGTAGCTTGTGACTTGATACATCATGGAATTTTTGAACCCAGGTTGATACCAATTCTCTATGGGTAGACCCTCGAGGATATACAAATTTTCCATAACATTTTGTGAAGTTTGCAAGTCTTATGGTGTTGGAAGAGTCTAGTAACTGGTATATTGTGACATGTCAAAGTCGGGTAGTGGTTTTATTCCTTTCATGATTAAGGTGGAGAGAATATTATCCCCATGCTCATTGAGGAGGTGATCCATCATCTAAAAATTTGTGGGGTTACTAAGGTGTTCATCAACTAGGACTTCAGGCTAGCTACCATGTTCTCCTCATTAGATGGTGAAGTGTTTTGAACATCGGTGTTGGATTGTGATGAGGCACCATTGTTGGGATCCTAAGGGATATTTTTTTGGGAACCTTAGGCTTGTTGTTCTACCATTTTCTTCTTTTCTTCTGACCAGGTTTGAATGGGCATAAAAGTGTCAAACTACTAGGTGAACTAAGACTAGGTTAGACTCTAAGTTGCAATGCAAAGATAACCTAACTAATGATTGAAGGATTGATTAGATTAGGTGAGGGGTTGACAGATTGGATGATTGGATAGGGATGTGATTGGATTAGATTGGATAAGATTGATTTATGAAATGATTGATAAGATTAGATGATGGAGCAGAAAGGATGATGAAAGGGATTCTAAACTAAGTTCAGAAATCACCCTAGGTGACTTAAGGTGATAATTGATCAGATTAAAGGTCAAATAGATGATTATGACATCAAATCCACCTCAAGATGGGAGTGGATTGATTGGGCCAAATATGATGACTGACTCAAGATGGATTACGATCCTAAGTAGATGTGTAGGATGTTGATTGAATTTAGACACCTAGGCCAATTTGGATAATGACCTCTAAAACAATGTTTAGGGGATTCAATTAAGAAATGATGATAAATATGCAACCTAGAGATGTTTTAAGATGTGCCTATATGATTTGGATAATGAATAAATCATCTTTGGAAAATGCAGATAGACTAAAGTGAAGATTACGGGTGAACGAAAGATGATTAAAATTCTTTGATCACAACAAAAAACTTGGAAAACAACAAGCTTTTTGGGGCCCAACAAATTAACTCTTTGGATTTTTCCTGAAACACAAATAGATTCACCCAAATAATGATCAGACTCACCTAAGTAGGGTGCAGGGTCTCCCAAACAAGGTCACCTAAACAGGGTGCATGGTCACCCAAACAGGGTGTAGGTTCACCCAAACAAAGTGCAAGGTCACTCAAACAGGGTGCAAGGTCACCTAAACAGGGTGCAGGTTCACCCAAACAGAGCGCAGGGTCACCTAAACAAAGTGCAAGGTCACCCAAACAGGGTGCAGGGTTGGCCAAACAAGGTGTAGGGTTGCCCAAATAGGGATTAGGTTCACCCAAAACTATGACAGACTCACCTAAATAGCTTTCAAATTTGGCTAAATAGCTAGCAGGTTCACTTATATCCTAAACTGTATGCTTTTGTGAAAAAAAAGGACCGCCCAAACTTGCCTAAATCTAAAAATGGTCAAACGGCATCAACAAACAGGGAAACAAACAACCTCAATGGGGGAAATAGACTCTTCAAACAATGAAACAGACTCTCCTAATGGGGAAATAGATTCTCCGAATGGAGAAACAAAGTCTCCTAATAGGGCAATGGACTCTTTGAATGGAGAAATAGATTCTCCAAACAACGAAATAGACTCTCTGAATGGGGAAAAAAACTCTCCTAATGGGGAAATGGACTAGCCAAATAGGGAAAAAAACTCATCTAACATGAAAATAGATAAACAAAGACTCAAACAGAAGGTGTGTTTGGCTATTCAAAGAACAAATTCACCTAAATATGCTACAATTTTTCCTATTTCCAAGCAATGGGTGAATATGATGACTCAGGGGACTAAGAGGGGACTGAAAGAGTAAGAAAGTTCACCCAAAGTTGAAGCAAGGACACAAATTTTGATGAAACAGGTGAATGTGATGGGTTGTTTGACTAAAAAAATGACTCAAACAACTAGCACAATCGCCCCTTTAGGGATCAAGTTCACCCAAAATAGTGGAAAACTCACCCAAACAAGGTGTAGGTTTGCATATTCTATGGAGAATGGGAAAATTTGATAGGAAACAACTGAGAAATGACTCAAACAAAAGATAGGATAACCTCTATGGACAACAAGTTCACCACAAATAGAAGCAAATTCACCCCTAACAAAGGAAAATTCACCCAAACGACAGACTTGGACTGGACTAGATGAAAAACAACCAACTTTGGCAAAGGAAAAAATCACAACAAACAATAGACAAAAGGTAAGGCTGACTCAACCAAAAAGAAATGCATTGGTTTTTCACAACGAAGACACTTTAAGTAGCACAATCCTAAAAATTAGTGAGAAAGGTATGGCAAACATGGTACTCTATCTAGGAAAAATAAAGTGATCTAGGGAGTCCTTGATATATGCACAGTATGTAAGACACAACCGTGAACACTAGCCCATCACAAGCTTGAGTCAAAAGCCCCAACGAGGTACTAGAAACTTGGACCAACTCTTCACGTCTTAGCTAGGTATCACCCTAGCTTCGACACTCCACTAGACATGATGTGACTAGATTAGGGTACAAATTTGGCTCCCCTCTTTATCTACCCTATCGGTACATGTGGTTGGGATCATCTCTTGGGGTACTAGACATTTTTAGCTCATCCCCAGACTTGAACAAAGTGCAAGGAGAGAGCTTAGACGTACTATCACCTCCTCGCTAATACAAATGGACTAAAGTGGACTACAATTTCTCATTACCCAGGATCGTGAAATCGCACAAGGGGATTGGATACGTCAACAACCCACTTAACAAACATGACTAACAAGTAAATTTGACCCTCTAATTAGTTCTACGTGTGCCTAGATTAGTATAGAAAATAACAAACTAACTAAACTAAATGTCTTAGACCGCTCGTTCTGCAAGAAAATGTTAGTAGCTGGAACCTCCAACCTTCGACGAATGAGAAACAACTGCACAAACATTAGCAAAAGTAGACACACTCACAAACAAAGAAGTTACGGGGTTAGCACTTGGAAACAACAATAAATGAATACCGAAACTAGAAATTTAAGTCTCTCTTTTACCTTAGGTTTGCCTCTTTTTGAAGTAGAATCACCTATTCTGGAGAGTAGATTCACCCCTGTTGGTAGAAAACCCACCTATTTTTGAGGTAGATTCACCTGTTTTCAAAGAGCAGGCTCGCCCAAATCAACAACATGATTGCTTGTTTGAGCAAAAAGGAGAAGATTTTCTCCTGTTTGATAGATGGGTGAATCTACAAGATGTAGATTCACCTCTGTTTAAGGTAGGCTTTCCTGTTTTGATACAGAATCACCCTTATTGCTGTAGATTCACCTATTTCAGTATCAGAATCACCTCTGTGTGTAACCTGAACCTGTAAAATTTGAAACAACAGAGCACATAAAAGAACAGACTCATTTGTGGGTCCCACTAGGCATGCCAAAAATATGTGCAACATGTTTTCTAACCCTAAATGATGTGAAACAAATGAATTACAAAGGGAAGAATAACACAATACAACACTTCAAGATTAGCCTAGTTAGAATTGAACAAAATAAAGATGAAACAAATATTTTACCTTGCCCAAGTTGATTAGTTGGTTGGCCCTTTGGGTTTGATTGCTTGTGTGATCCTTTGATGGAAAATCACCTAAAACTATATGAAAAATGATGTATGTGCAATGAAAGATGCAATGATGGAATTGGGTATTGGATAAGTGTATGAAAATGGATGCAAGGTGAGCTTGAAGATTGCAACAATGGTGGATGCAAGAGCTTGAATGCTATAGAATTGAATTCTTGAATGAATGCTTGAGTGAATGAATGAAAATGAGGCCAAAATCCTCTATTTTAGGGGAAAAAGCCTCTAGAGAAATGGAGGACTAGGATTTAGCCACAATGGACAAGATTAAGGGCTATGGTGAGTTGAGGAATCATAAGCCCTCACATCTTTGTATGTGGCAATTAGGTGTAAAGAGGGCATGTCATGTGGACGTACTTGAAAGTACCTTGGGATTGGGAGAAGATTTCCTCAAAAAGGAAGTTTTTGTTCCCATTTCGAAGGGATGTGACACATGAGGAATTTTGGAATTCCTCAATAATCCTCATGGGAAAGAGAGAAACCTTGGAGCAATAAATGCTAATTTTTAATTGACATGATGAGAAGGTATTTTGAAGTATCTTGGGGATAAGACAAGGTCTCCTCATAAATGAGGCACTTGTCCCCTTGTGGTAGATGTGACACATGAGGAATTTTAGAATTCCTCAACAATCCTCATGAGAAATAGAGAAACCTTGGAACAATAAATGTGAATTTTTAATTCACATGATGAGAAGGCACTTGTAAGTATCTTGGGGATAAGACAAGGTCTCCTGATAAAGGAGGTCCTCATCCCTGCGTGGGAGACGTGACACATGAGGAATTTTAGAATTCCTCAACAACCTACATGGGGAAGAGAGGAGCCTTGGAGCAATAAATGTGAATTTTTAATTCACATGGGGAAGAGGTTGTCTTGGCTAAATGAAGAAATCATTTATGATGGTTGACTTGGAGGCATGGCATAAATGGTATGAGGATTAGATTAAGGTTTTGCAAACAAGTGATTAGGGAAGCTAATGAAGGATTAGAAGCAAGTTGCAAGTTATAGAGGATGTGACATTAATCTTGATTAAATGTGTCCACATCTTAATCATGGATTAATTAAACTAATTCATATTAAAGGTGGATTATAGAGGATGTGACAAGGAGAAAGAAAAGAGGGAATTTAAAATTGATTTAAATTCAAAAGGCCAAATGACTAAATTAAATAAATTGATGTTATTTATTTAATTTAGAGAGGGAGTAAAAGATAAAGTATTTAATTATTAAATTAAATACCTTAAGAACCTTAGGAAAATGAGAAATATTAATTAAATAAATCATTTAATTAATATTGAGGGGGAATATGAAATAAATGAATAAATGGGACGAATTTGACCATATGGGAGAAGTCAAATTTGGATGTCTACAGACCCAATCTTTCATTCCAAATTCTACTCTCATCATTTGCATGCACAGAAGTAAAGTGAAATTTGATTTAGCAACAAAGTGAAAAAAAAATGTACAAATAAGACTGATGATTTCCCTTACCAACAACAATTTTAGAGTTTTATTACATGTCAAATATGCTCACTTCATATGGGGTGAATTCAACCCTCCTTCCAGTGCCAGTATGTCTCATTTGATAAACAAAGAGAAGATTGAAAAAAAGCTTTGAAATGTGTAGGACATTCTCAAAACTTCCAATGCTAAGCTCTACTCTCCCTTTTCTAGTTTCCCCTATTGGAGAGTCATCTCCCATGAGAATAGGAGGGCCATCATATGGTTTTAAAGATCATAGAACATCTTTTGTGGCTGCCATGTGGTGTGAAGCTTTGGAGTCTATGATCCATGAATCTGGAAAAGAATGAATAAGAATTAATGCACGCAAATTACCTCTTGTTTCTAGTGCCTTTTCTTCCTTTTTCTTCTTGGTTATTTTTGGAATAAAGTTACCAAGGTTATTTTTTTTAAGTTTTTGCACCATGAGGTCAAGGTTACAATAGTTGCACTTTGATTTCCCTTTTTTTTCCTTCTTTTCCTTCAAACTGGAAGATTCATTTAGAGGTTTGAGATTTTCTCCCTTTCTTGGATTTGGATCCTTCTTCCCTTTCCCTTTGGATTGTTGATTTGGTTTCAAACTATTCTTCCCACTCGTATGTACAACAAGGACCTGAGCTTAGTAATTTTTTAATGTACCCATTTTTATGAGCTTATCTTACTCATGTATTAGCAACTCAATAAAAGCATTGATTGTGGGAATATTCCATGTTTCTCCTATTGTAAGTTCGATAGTGCGAAAAGTGGTGAAAAATACAATATACTCTAGACCCAATTTTGACAAAATAGCAAGCATTAATTTGTTTTCTTGTTGGTATTTTTTGATTATGCATCATTATTAATAGAGTAATAAGGCCTTGAACTTTATGAAATTTTTTTGAAGTTGGCATATAGCTTAGGGAAATTATTGTTATGGCTTCAACTATTTTCATTGATGGAAACTAACATCACTATTGTGGTCCACAGATTCGAACCTGGTCATACCGATAGTTAAAGTTAAGTATAGTGTATTACTGATAGAGATCATGAAGACCAAGGTATCTGGTTAGTATGTCAATCCATACACTTCACTGAATCATAATTTTTTGTTGTGGATCCCTAGGATAGTTTTCTGTGCATCTATGTTATCTTGTTGTTAAGTCTTGTTAACCGATGTACGAGTAAAGTTATCCGACAGGATGTTTTTCTATGTATTTGTTCACTATGGCCAACCCAGTCAATGTGGTGTGTTACAGATGTATAATGGATGATTGTTTAAATGTTTTTATGTTCGGGAATTTAATTTTGGCCAACTTTTATGGGTACATGTTATTTAAATTGTTCATGATTTGAGTTGACATGTGGAGAATATTATATTTTGTGTGAAGCTGACATATAAATTTTGAATTCTTGCCAAGGGATATATATGCGAGTTTGGGTAATTCATTTTGGTGTGTGTGTGTGATATGTGCAAGTGTGTATAGAGTAGAGAAGATGTGTAGATGTGTGTGAGAATATCAGAAGATCAATTGAGCACATTTTGCTGCTATAGAAGAGTATTTGGTGGCAAACTAGAGTGAAGTGAAAATTCTGACAAAAGATTCAAAATTTCATTCATAAGCTTCACTAGAACTAAAAATAGGCATTTTAGATGTTATCTTCTCAGTTCAAACATTTTGTTGTAATCAGAAACTTTTTGTAAGGTAGCGAGTCTTCCTTATTCTAAGCAGTGAGCTCTAGGCAGTGTGTCATAATGCATGTGCATTCCCTTTTGTTCATTATTTTAACAAACTATAAATTGTGCACCAAATTAATCTACATTGTGGTCTTTCCCCTAACAAGGTTTCCACATAAAAATATTGGTGTTATGGTGCTTTGATTATGTTGTTCATGTGCTTGCATCTTTATTTTAGTTTAAATGTTGTGAATGGTTTATGATTTGAATTGAAGTTTAAATTTTGTTGAACACTAATTCACCCCCCCTCTCACTATTCCTTGAGTCCAATAATTGGTATCAGAGCATGTTCCTCTTTGGAAGATTAACAACTTGAGGTCGATATTGAAGTACAATGGACTCTAGTGGTCCTCAATAGTAGCTTATGGTAGCAATTGATGACCTTGATTAGTCTAATGCAAAAGTCCTAGAGTTACAAGAAAATCTTGTGGATGCTAAAAAATTCATTCAATCATTGAAGGACAAAATCAACGAGTCAAGAGAAAAGAGGAAGGAATTGTGTGATCAGTTGAAATAGAAAGAAAATAAAAGATTGGAAGATATTCACCTAAATCAGACCCTAAAAGAAATAATTGAAGAATGTGAAAAACTTTCTAGGAACAATGCTATTCTAAAGCTTGAGATGGAATCTATGGTGATGAAGCTAACTAAGGAGATTGAAGAGAGAAAGAAGAATGAGGAAAATATAGCCCAATCCTTGAAAGAGAAATCTGAAGAATGCAATAGAGGAGATAGTATATTCATTCAGCTAGAGATTGAATTGCAACAATCCAGAAATAATGAAGAAGAGCTTGAAAGACATATAGTTATTCTTAGAGATGAACTCTCTACTGCAAATGAATACAAGGAGAAGTTTAGGACCAATTATGCTAAGCTTGATGAGATGACTAAAGGAAAAAAGGATGTAATTGATAAGCAAGGTCTTGGATATGAGAAGCAAGAAAGATCCGGATCTAAACACAAGGATCCTAGACAAAGAAATCAAATGAACAAAGGCAGAAGGTATTCGGTAAGCCAACCTAATGCTCAAAATTTTAATGGTCACTTCCTTTATTGCAATAAATTTGGTCATATGTCTTCTTAGTGTAGAAGAAAAGTAAATTCAAGCAATCCACCATTTCTCAGTCAGTGTTTTAGCTGTAATAAGTTTGGTCATAAGTCAAGTGAATGTAGTATGGATGTCAGTATAAGGAATGTTAAATGCTACATCTATGGAAAATTTAGACATGTCGCTAATCAATGTAGATCAATGGGAAGTCAATGGAATGAATGGTCTAGAAGAAAAAATCTAGTGTGTTACAACTGCAATAGATTTGGTCACATTGCAAGATTCTGTAGGAACAAAAATATGGATAGAAGAGGTCTAGTATATCAAGAAAGAATTTGAAAAAAAGATGAAAAAGGAAAAGGAAAAGTGATTGTGGAAGAGATAACACATCAGATGAAGAAAAAATGGGTAAAGAAGAGTGAATTTGATAAGCTCATATTAGAAGCTTCCTTTGGTAATTCCTCCAGAAATTGATTTTAGGCCATCGGCCTAGGGGGAGTTTCTCAAGTAAAATTCCCCCCTATCATAAATTGGAAATAGCATGCAAGAAGTTGTAAGTAGTTGTGCCATCAACCAACAAATGTATTCATGATCACTTTTTCAGTAAGTTAAGATCTTAAAGGTCCGCAGATGGATTCTTCTCTTGCTGTTTGAGAGAGTAGTGTAACCTGAACTCCTAGGGCAGAGCATTTATTTTGGTAAAAAGGTTAGGTGCAAGAAGCTATAAAAGGATATTTGGAACCCTCATTTTTCACTTTGCACTGAAAAAGAATAGTGAAAAATCCTCTAGAGCAAAAATTTGAAGGAGTTAAGTCGATTCGGTAGCAAATTCATTAGGTATTCCATTCACTTGTAGAATTTATAAATTTTTGCTCAATAGAAAAACCTTGTTCAGTATGGAAAATGAAGCAAATAAAGGGAATTGTGAGTTTGGATAAATATAGTAGCGGAAGATCAAGGATGTAAGAGATATGTTGCCTGTCGGGGAATTGAAGTGGCTCGAAGGAGTGAAACATAGGAGTTTTGACATTTGGAACGAATTTTCTTATTTTGAAAATGTAGAAGTGGTTAGGTTCATCTTGAGAAGATTGAATGAAGACACTCTAAATTTGGGAAAACCCTATCTTATGTTGAAGGAAGTGATTAGAAATTTAACTAGGTTCTGTAATGTTGGAGATATTTCGAAGAAGTCAATTACGAATAAAGAAGTTGAAACCCTAACTAGTGTAACAGGAGATCAAAGGGCTCTGGTAATTTCAATGATCAAAGATCCATTGACAAGGTACATTACATATGGAATTTCATACAAAATTTTCTTCAGAAATAGGGAAGGATCAACCTTTGTAGGCACAGTTTACATTTCACATAAGATGATAATGGAGGACCAAGACTTTGACCTATTCAGATCAACTGATGGGGAGCGAGCAAGTGACCATGGATGTAGATTATCCTATTAGGTTTGGAACTTTGATCATATCTATCATGATGTATTTTCTAAATTTCTTGTCACAGAATGATAATGTTGTATGGAAGGAGAGTGAACCGGTCTATAAGCAAATTTTTAAGCATTACAATACTCTGGAAAATTGTGAGAAAGCTTATGCAAATTTCTTTAGAGAGCTACTAGGAAAGTTTGGAGTAGTTGGTATATCTCTTCTGGTTAAAACAACTAAAGTTGGATCATCTTCTGATAATACAGAGAGGAAGAAGAAAAGAGCAATAGAGTTTGTTGATGATACTCCTCCAGTACTCAAGTCTCCAAAATCTGAATGGAAACGAAAAGAATAGATAATTATGGACATACTTGATGAAGACTCTAATGAATACACCCCAAGAGATGAACTAGAATCAATTGAACTGAATGAAACAATGGCTGAAGGAAATTAAGAAGAAGGCACTTTATTCGAAACAAAGATACTGCAAATAGTTCAGGAGAAAGATGGAATGAGAGAGATTGTTGACATGTGGTTAGATCGACCCTCATATGAGAAGGATTTGATTGAGAGTACTCTAGTTGGATACTTTGTGTAGAATAACATTGAATTGGAAATTTTTCAGAATGTATTCCCTAAAGAGTTGATTGAGTGTATTAAAGAAGTTGTGGCCTCTGACTCTTAGGATAAGAAAGAGGAGGAAATAATCTTACATTTGAAGGAGCAGTTCAGGCTATACCTTACAAAACTCAAAAAGAAAATGAATGTGTTGAGGTAGTCGATCAATTCAGCTAATAACATCTACAATTATTATCTACATTGGTCGAGCATGTTGTCGAAAAAGATAAAGACAAGCTAGAGAAAATTGAAAGTGAATAGAATAAAATTGGTTAGGATTACAATATTTTTTAGGACCAGGATGGACTAGTAAAGAAAAGAACTCATGAGTTGTAGGTTGAGCGCGCAAAGATTTAATTTTTGAGAAACACTCTTATGGACACTTTCTGGAAAGTGAACGATCAAACTGAATGTATATTGGAGCGGCTGATTGAATTCCTGAGGAAATGAGAGAAGTTGGAAGAACCAATTACAATTCTGGAATCGCTTATTTAGATCATCAACTATACATCATAAAATAACAGTCTGATAATAATTATTGGGATTGTTGTAGATGCTTGGAAGAAATTCCTTTTGGAGATGAAAGATAAGTATAAAATAATTTTTTGATTTGTTCAGTAGTTGTAGTTTTCCAAATTTAGCAAAGAAAAGGAAGAAGTGCAGTAAGAATACTAGAAAAAGGGTAGAGAAAGAAGTAAAAAAATTTCATTGATGTCAAAGGGGGAGAGAATACATTGAAAAATTCCTTGACATCCTAAGGGGGAGTAGTGTTCTGTTGTGTTTTGAAATTTTGGAGTTTGGCAGTGTATCTCTGGTTTTGACACTTAGTCATTTTTCACTAAGTGTTGCCATCAATGCCAAAGGGGGATATTGTTGGCATATGGCTTGGGGAGATTATTGAACTCTAGCTTCTAGTGTTGTCATTGATGGCAACTAAAGTCACCATTGTGGTCCGCAAATCTGAACCTGGTCATACCCGAAGTTAAAGTTAAGTACAGTGTATTACCGACAAAGATCATGAAGAACATGGTATCCAGTTAGTATGTCAATCCGTATGCTTCCCTAGATCATCATTTTGTGTTGTGGATCCTCGGGATATTTTTCTATGCATCTATGTTATCTTGTTGTTAAGTCTTGTTAATCAATGTATGAGTAAAATAATCTAGCAGGATGTTTTTCTATCTATTTGTTCGTTATGGCTGACCTAGTCAATGTAGTGTGTTGTGGATCTATAAGGGATGATTGTTTAAATGTTTCTATGTTTGATAATTTTATTTTGACTAAATTATATGGGTACACATTACAAATTTTTCATGATTTGTGTCGACATGTGGAGAATATTATATTTTGTGTGAAGCCGACATATAGTTTTTGAATTCTTGCTAGTGGATATATATGTGATTTCGGGTAATTCATTTTGGTGTGTGTGTGTCATATGCGTAAGTGTGTATAGAGAAAAGAAAGTGTGTAGATGTGTGTGAGAATATCAAAAGATCAGTTGAGCACATTTTGCTAGTACAAAAGAGGATTTGGTGGCAGAGCAAAGCGAAGTGCAGAGTCTAACAAAAGATTCAGAATTTGATTCATGAGCTTCACTGGAACTAAAACTAGGCATTGTAAATGTTATCTTCTTAGTTCAAAATTTTTGTAAGGAAGTGAGCTCTAGGCAGTGTGCCTGAATGCATGTGCATTTCCTTTTGTTCATACTTTTAACAGAGTATAAATTATGGATTAATCTCCACTATGGTTTTTCCCCTAGCAGGGTTTCCACATAAAAATATTGGTGTTATGGTGCTTTGATTATGTTGTTCATGTTCTTGCATCTTTATTTCAATTGAAATGATGTGAATGATTTATGATTTGAGGTGAAGTTTTAATTTTTTTTAACACTGATTGACCCCCCCCTCTCAGTGTTCCTTGAGTCCAACACTCGAATATTCTCAAATTTTCTCAAATCTAATGAGATGAGCTCATTTTCAAGGATGTCACCTTGCATCTCATCTTGCTTCCCAAAAAGAGTTTCCAACATAGTCCAAACCTCATTTATATTTTTGCATGCTTCAACATGAAACAACAATTCTGGAGATCATGGATAAGCATAGAAGACCAAAGGCCTCATCCATGTGGTTGAAATATTTATATTTTTCAACTAAAAAATTTGGTTCAATCTCTGTTGCCATGACTATCCAATACAAGTCTCTACTTCTGAGCTGAAACAAAATCTTTGGCTTCCACTCGAAATATTTAAATGACATGAGAATAGCAAAGGTCAAAAATTCAATTCTTTCTAATAGCTCCAATCTTTAGTACCTATAAAAAGAATGTTGATGCTCCTTCTTCGTAGCTCCCATGTGCTTTGATACCATGTAAAATTTTAATAAATATACAACATGATTGATCTAGCTAAAAGAGAAAGAGCTTACTTACAAAACATAAAATTTTAGACCAAAAGATGAATGCAAACTTTCTAATTATTCACAATAAAATTACATAATTTATAAAGTTTTAAAACCAATGCTTGGGATTAAGAAATTATAAAAATAGGGGAAGCAAAGGAAAACATAGATAATGTTTCCTTTGTTATCTTACAATAAAGAAAGCAACAATAGATATATGTTAAGTTAAATAGTTGAACAACATTTATCAATTGGAAACAACAGAGATTCTAAGTACCAAGGAAACAACAAAGTGTTGTTGCTAATTTGTGCTAACATCTCAAACCCTACACAATAGTAGACATGATTGCCAGTGCCATTTTGACTTTCTCTTCTTTTGTTTCAATTCCCTCATTCAAATATTGTATCCCACTTCTGTTTGCTAAAAACATTGAAATGATTGAATCTAGGTAAAGGAAATCTCAAGAACACTTTTTGGGTTTATTATGAAAGGATTGAAGTGTTAATGAATCTTATATAATATTAATATCTTGCTTTTATTTAGATTTAATATATTATTTTCGTTTTATTATGTAATTTTATGTATTTTATGAACTCTATTATATTATTCTTGGCATTCTATTAGCACTTTCTATTTAGGTGAAATATTTTTTTTATTTTTCTTTCACTTTCTCTAATGATCATTGTTAGTACGTTTTGGATTGTAGTTATTCTAATTTACACTACAAAAGCTTTTCATGATATATTTTACTCTATTTTATAGGTTCTCTCATGGAAAGTGCTTTCTAGAGGATGGACCTACATGATCACATTCCACAAGGTTCACTAGTGTACAATGAACCCCATCCATCCTTTTATATAAGGATTTTTTTTCATGTGTGTTTGTGAGTTTCATATACTTTGAGATACATGATCATTCCCGTATTCATATGCACCTCATTGTGTGACGGAAATGTAATGGAAAAATTTACATACCAATATCATTTTCATATTATTCCAATACCTATTTCTATAGAATAACATTGTAATGTGTTTATATTAATAAATGAAATAATCTTATGCATATTCACACCATTGTATTAGGATTTACTTTTGTGCATACACATATATTCCTATACATTTATCAACATCCTTTCTACATACATGCACACACATTGATATATTCAAATTTTGATTATACATTAATTCTAATTTCGTTAAGAAAGTATCAATTCTATTATTCTTTTGTCTATTATATTTGGCCACTTTTATATCTTGTGCTACTTTTAGATACATAGGTTTTACCCCACAGGTGCCAATTTGATCCTTCAAATTAGACAAATTAAATTAAATTTTCATTTACTCCTACTCATTGGTTTTCTATATAAGGCCAATTGAACTATATATATATATATTACTAATTCCTTGTATTTAGATTCATTTAACATTATTCCCATTACAAGAAAGAAATCTTTTTATGTTGTACTAGGGTCCAGAGGTCCTAGTTGACACCCATGTTCCAATAACCATTCACTCCTTTCCCATTTATCCCTTGAAATAAAATTTTCATTATAATCAATGAAAAGCTTTAAGAAGTCTAGTAAAATTTTGCAAGTGCACTAATACATATTCACATGTGAATATGTACAATTGACCAATGAATTTTATCAACCACACATGAAACTTCATGTCCTTTATAAGACAAGTTTCTTTGAAATACCCACTTTCATAATTATTGAAATCTTTAATGTTTACAATAACTACCCACTTTCATAAGATACAAAACTCAAAATAGATTATATGTACACACCTTCATGCATAGTAATTGATTCTTAATTGGACATAAATTAAAACTTCTATCAATTTGATGAGATGCCAAGTGTGCATTCTTCGATATAGACTCTCACATCCATACAGATCAAATCCACTTACTATATGTACCTACATAAACAATAAATGGTGTAGCACTCTCCTACCAAATAAAAAAAAATATTATTTCAAAAATCATCTTTCTCATCATTTAATCTATATAGAAGTGGAAACTACATATTCAAATGACTGAATATTACTAAATTAATTCAAATTTCAAACTCAACAACTCAACAACAAGAATCAATGCATTGATTTTTAAAATTTAAAAGGATCATAAGGGGGAAAATAGGAAACCTTGTTTTCAAAATGAAATAGACAATCAATTATGTCTAGGTTTTTTGCTAATATTCTCTTTAATATACAAAACTAGAATTTCCTCCAAGTTTTCTATTAATATCGCTTCTAATATACAAAGCATCACCATGCATCCTCTCCACATTGCTCAAATATCCAAACATCTCTAGGTTGGTAAACCATATTCTCATTGTCTTATCAATGTATGTTACCTTGTAAATAACTCCATAGACACACATTGATATGTACAATTATTAAATTTATGTATTCATAATTAAAAAGGCCATTTAATTGTTATACTAAGGTGGGTTTAATATATAGTATTTTTTGACATTATATACAAACATATAACTAAAACCATATATAGATGCCACTATTTTTTAATCTCTTAATACATA
Source organism: Sequoia sempervirens (assembly GCA_007258455.2). Taxonomy (NCBI): domain Eukaryota; kingdom Viridiplantae; phylum Streptophyta; class Pinopsida; order Cupressales; family Cupressaceae; genus Sequoia; species Sequoia sempervirens. The sequence continues at coordinate 994,186,588 of VDFB02281492.1, forward strand.
CTCTATATAATTACATTATCGATATAGGATTCTAGTTTTTACCAGTATTATAATTCAGGGTTTTCTTTTTTGACAAGTTTAATTAATAAAGCCACCATTTATATTATATTATTTATATTATATTATATTATATTATATATATTATATTATATTATATTATATATATATATATATATATATATATCTCACTTTCCAACCTAACAAAAAAAAATACATATTCACAGTTATGTTCTGGGGATCCAAATTTAACCATTGTTTTTATTTCGAAGTTGTTTTTCTCTTATGGGTTGATTTCTAAATACCTTCATTTGTATTCATGCAAGTCTCTCTATGTATGTTTCATTTCTCTTACTAACTAAACACATGTATGCTATTATTAATACACTTTCAGCTATTAACAAGTATAACTAGTATGGCACTATGTTACTCATACAACTATTATAGTTCAGTCATACATTTTCATCATTTTTCATTGTGCATTGCTATCATCCAACTGTAATCTCCATCATGTGATATTTATGTTGGATACTCTCCATGGTTTCATGTAACATCAAGCTATCATTTTTTCTTTCAATTTGTAAACTATGATATTTTTGAATCTATTCTACTCTACTAATTTTATCCTTCTCCCATCATTGTGCAATTTATATAGGGGATCATTCTCATTACCCATCGCCCTTTTTAGAGTAATATAATCAAAAGACTATCTATAATGTAATACAATCATTATTTAAGATTTAATTCTAAAAAAATATATAATCATCACAACAACATACATATTATATATATATATATATATATATATATATATATAGAAGATTTTGAGTATTATGTTTGTATATATTTCTGATAAAAAATATATATTAATGATTTGTTTATTAAATAAATACATATATCATCAAATTAAGTACTAAGCATATATTTCTTCTACTATATTCCTCAAACAACTATTATATACAAACAACTAGTATAGATCAATCACCTATCTTACTCACCATGTATAATTACTAATCCTTGAAAACATAGTAAATATCAATCATCTATCTTACTCACAATGTATATTTACTAGTCCTTGAAAAGATAGTAAAGCCTTGTGAATATGACTTGTGATATCAATCATCTATATTACTCACAATGTATATTTACTGGTCCTTGAAAAGATAGTAAAGCCTTGTGAATATGACTTGTGGGGCCACCAATGTGATTACAACAATGCTCCCTAGGAACACAGTACACTCCCTCATTTGATGTTGCATACATGATCCTCTTTAAAAGAATGCTTGCTGATATTGATAACAATAAAAAAACTCCCTCACAATGTCACCACTATATCTTTCCTCAGCTACTCAATCAAAGAAACATATATTAGAGTCTTCAATATTTTTCCATTCTATTGTTCCCAATAAAAACTATATATGTCACCTGCTCTAATATTGCAAATACATAGAACAAATATAGGCACATGCAAAATAGATAAATGATCTCATCATAAATTGGTCGCTAGTGATATGTGGCACAATTCTAACCCACCAAAACTTTGTACATTCATAAAGTATTATGAATCACACATTACAATAGACACGCCCAATGCCCCTATCACAATTGATGTAGTGCCATATGGCTTTTTCCCATTAATTCAATATAACAAGGGCTCACTGAATTGTCCACAAAATCACCCATCAACCAATGAGGTCATTGCACATCAACCAAATAGAACATGCTGAAGCAGCCACTTTATGCTTTTGTCATTCTTGCAAGGTAGCTAAAAGCTGCACAAAATATTTTTTTTCAACTTCGTCACCAAAGATTGACCGCTAGGGCTCAAATGCAACGGCCGTAGATGCCAGCCCATTGTTTAGCCATTTCACTATTGCTGGTAAGAATTGGATACGTCACCAGCTAGGAAAGCCTTTAGAACAGCACAAGCTCATAGCTATTTCTGTTTCTACGTCATCAATAAGACGCGACCACATCACTTCCAGAACACAAAGTAGACATAGCATGAATTTTTTTATGTTAGGAAATCCCACCACTCCCCATGAGGAGCTACTACACGCATTTGACTAGCCCACCGGAACCAGATACTGAAATAATCACCATACTAATGCAACATAGGGCGTCAATGCGGAGTGAGACGGATATTCAGGAACTTTTTAGGCCAAAAGCCTACCAGCTAAATGTTTTCAATCCCTATTACAATTCTTTATGATTTTCGTTAATTATTACTTTTAAAAAGCTACATATAATTTATTTCGCTGTCCTACTGCTTGGTCTATATCCGAGCTATAACTGGTTTGCTCGTCGTAGTACTTGGACCACAGCATGACCCCTCCATATTTCTGGGAGGCCTTGATCCCAGGAAACACTTTGGTGATGAGTACCTGTGCAGGAATGAAGCCACTGACAACAGCTTCAGAGGAAGCGGGAAGGCCGAGGAAGAGGTCTTGTGTTTGAGCTGTGGCAACATATATGGTCCACTGGTTCGACGAACTCACAAGATTAGAAGCGTCCCGATCGGTGTATTGGCAGGGGGCGTTGTTATAGAACTGGATCCACAAATAGTCAAACAGACCCGTCTGCAAGGGCCATTCCAAGCGAGGCGTTGGGATAGGGGCACTGCGGAGAGGCGCTAAGATAGACCTTCTTGGAAGAGGCGCTAAGAGCGGACACAACCTTGGCCAGTTCATCCCAGTGCTCCATTGTGGCTTTGATATCGAAGTCTATGACGCCCAAAATGGAGTCTCTGAGGGGCCTGGAATCCAACTATGTAAGAAGAGGTCCAAATAATAAAATAACAGCAGCAAATAGGGCAAAAAAAGAGAGCATAAAACAGTTGTGAAATGGCTGAAATAAATTATATTGATCTAACTTGCTTACATACAATCCAACAACTTACCTCAACAGGAGTATTGTTCACAATGGACAACCTCATATTTATACTTGGAGCCTCTAAGATCTAGAAACTTGTAATGTTCTAATGAATTCTAAAACTGGAATGTTCTTTTCCTTGAATAACTTCTTGTTGCTTCTATCTTCTAGAAGATTCTATCTCTTCTTGAAGATTCTAGTTCTTCTAGAAACATCTTGTAAATTTTCTAGAAAATCTTATTCCTTAACATCCTCCCTTAAGATTGGATAGAATATTACAAACAAGATACAAAGAAGAGGGGAAGATACTAGAGACGGGAAGATACAAAGGAGAGGGGAATATTATACTACCATCCCACCTTAATGTTCACCTCTAACATACAAAATATTTTTCGCAATTTCAAAAATTTGGCTTCAGTCATACTCTCAGTAAATACATCAATTGTTTGTTCTTCACTTGGACAATATTGTAGATGAACAATATTTGTTTGAACAAGATCTTGTATTTAGTGAACATCAAGCTCAATATGTTTTGTTTTAGCATGAAAATTGGATTGTTGGCAACTTGTATAGTACTTTGATTGTCACAGTACAAAGTAGTAACCAAACTTTGAGAAAAACCAAGCTCAAATAGAAGATTTTGAATCCGAACTGCTTCCTTTCCCGCTTCTTTTGTTGCTCTATATTTTGCTTCACATGAAGACAATGATGTAGTTGTTTTCTTTTTGTTGGAGGAAGTAATATAGAGCTTGATCCAAGCTCAAAAAAACCTAACCACCTATAGATTTTTTGTCATCTATATCACCTCCCAAATTTGAATATATAAATCCAACTAAAGAAATCAAGGACTTCTAATCATAGTGGATGTCATAGTGTAGTGTTCCATGAACATACTGTAGTATCCTTTTGCAACCACCTAATGACTTTCTTTAGGTTCATGCATAAATCTTGATACTTGATTAATTGCAAAATAAATGTCTAGTCTAGAATGTGTTAGATAAACCAAGCTGCCCACAAGTTGTCTATATAAAGTAGCATCTACCCTCTTAGAAGTACATTCTTTACTAAGCTTGATTTTGAACTAAAACGGAGTACAAGCTGGCTTGTATTCTAGCATGTTAAACTTTTAAAAAATATCGAAAGCATATTTTGATTGGCAGAAGAGAAGTCCATCATGTAGTCTACAAACTTGTAAACCAAGAAAATAGTTTAATTCTCTCAAATCACTCATATGAAATGGCCTTTTAAGTTCTAATTTTAAATCATTGATTATCCCAATATTAAGTCTAACAATGAGTAAATCATCTACATAAACTGCAACAAGAATAATATCATCTTGAACTTTCTTCACATAATGATTTGGATTAGATCTACAACTTTTAAATCCATGAAGCTAAAAGTATCTATCAATCTTTTGATTCCATGCCCCTGGTGCTTGGTTTAGACCGTAAAGTGATTTCTTTAATTTGCAAAGAAGGTGAGGACTTTGTTCATCTACAAAACCAGGTGGCTGATTCATGTGTATTTCTTCAACTAAATCTCCATTTAAAAAAGAGTTTTTAACATCCATTTGATGAGCATGCCATTCAAGACTAGTTGCCAAACAAAGAATAATTCTAACTGTGTTCATTTTGTTGATAGGAGAAAATGTTTCTTCATAATCAATGCCTTCCTTTTGATTGAATTCCTTAGAAACCAATTTAGCTTTGTATTTTTCTATGGTTCCATAGGATTTTAATTTTATTTTGTAAACCCTTTTGGAACCAATCACATTCTTACCTTTGGGAAGGGGCACAAGTTCCCAATATTTTTTTTAGTAATGCATCATATTCCTCTTTCATGGCTTGCTCCCATTCTTTCATCCCTCTAGCTTTCTCATATGAGATTGGGTCATTTATTTGTAAGACTTTTTCCATGAGGAGACTATCATTCCTTCCTTGGAGTTTTGGGCTTTGTCTATATATCTCTTCAATACTTTGTGTCTTCCGTCTAACTGAAAGGTCTTCTTCTTCATCACTTCTATTAGCTATATCATATTCGTTTGTAGAAGTTCTCTTATCTTCCTTGTTAATAGAGTTTCCATTTCTTTGTAAAATATCTAAAATGTGGAAATCATTTGTGGCTATAAGCTGTGAATTTTTATTAAAATTTACATCTCTACTAATAAAGATCTTTCTTGTTTTCAAATTATACAATATGTGAGTCTTTGAATCTTCACTATAGCCCATAAACAAACATTTATGAGTTTTTGGTTCTAGCTTTTTCTTGTTTTCTTTTAGGATGTGAACCCAGGCAATACACCCAAATACTTTAAAATACCCAATGTGAGGCTTTCTTCTATTCCATGCTTCTTCAGGAGTGACATTTGTGAGGGATTTGGTGGGGATTATATTCACAATATGTGTAGCACAAGAGACAACCAATCCCAAAAATTTATTATGCAATCTTTTAAAATGCAACATACAATATGTCATTTCTAAAAGATTTATATTCATCTATTTAGCTACTCCATTTTGTTGAGGGTTATATGGAACCGTTCTTTGTACTTTAATACCATATTTTTTTACAAATGATTCAAATGCATAATTGCAATATTCACCCACATTTTTTGTCCTTAGGCATTTAATTCTTTCTCCACTTTGGTTTTCAACTAATGCCTTAAACCTTTGAAATACTTCAAATACTTCACTTTTCCTTTCAAAAAATTAAACCCATACTCATCTACTATAATCATCAATAAAAGTGAGAAAGTACCTAAGACTTGAGATGGAATGATATCCTGGTTCACATAAATCACTATGCGTGAATTGTAGTGTTTCATTTGCTCTCCATACTTTTCTTGAATCAAAAGGATCTCAATGGTGTTTACCTAACACACATCCTCCACATACACCTTCAGATATTGAAATTTTTGTTAAATCTTTGTTAATCCTCTAACTATATTCTTTCTAACCATGCCTTGTAATTTTCTGTAATTTGTATGCCCAAGTCTAGCATGCCATAGTTTTGACATTTTGTTGATTCTCAATTATGATTGTACTTGATGACAAACTTCTCTATTGTGTCAGATGATTCTCTCAGCTTGGTTACATTTAGTTGGTCTCTAATTTGCAGTGGACAATTTTCTTTTAGGCTTTCTGTGATCAGTTTACTCTCTTGGCATACTTGGCTTCTATTTCAGTTTCAGTGCTCAGTTTTAATTTTTATCTCTTGTCAGTACTAATCAGCTTGTGTTCTTTGACAGTGACAGGTTATTTTAATGGTTTTAGGGTTATTGTCAGTTATTTCATTGGATCAGCATTTCAATTCAGTCTGGCTTTGTTCAGGGAAATCCTTTTGTCTAAAATCTTGGGCATATTTGGTTGATATTCATATCTCTGTTAAGAGATCTTATTTAAGCTTATAGTCTCTTGCATGAGTAATTTCATTATAAAAGTTTATATGGAAAGAAGGATTCGAGGTTTGATTTATTTCTTGTTATTGTCGGCCTTACATATGGTTTATGTCACTCAATGTCGATAAGTTGTGGTCGACCTCTTAGCATTCTTCATGGGGATATTTCTTTTGTGGATAGCTTGGTAAATGCAATTTGCAAGGTTGACATATTTGGTTCGATGGTCACTCTTTACTTCTTAGATATCATTCACTCTTAAGTCGTTCTTCTTTTTGAGTAACATTGACTTTTCATGGAATATACATCCAATTCATTATGATTATTGCATGGTCGAGCTTCTTGGACAATGACCACATTTTAATGACTTTGATTTGGTTTGAGTCTTGTGCGGACTTGAAACTCCATTTCATTATTGCTAAGTTATTTGAAGTTGTGAAAGGAAAGAGATTAGGGAAGAATTCGTGGTTATCTCTTCTATCTTTGAAATGATTATGGAACCCTAGTTCTAGCACCGCCATGAAGATATTTTGCTGTTGATGGTTGCAACGTGTTTACCAAATGCATTAAGAGGAATCATTTCACGTGTTTTTGGCTGGAATCATGGCATATTTTGAAATAAAACGTGGACAACTTCGACTGTTTAGCTCATTCAGGTAACACTCTTTATTATGATAGTTGGCTCATTTTCTTCATCATGTGGCTGAAGATATTTATGCATGAAATGGTTTTGAGTGGGTATTTTAGAAATGTATTGCTACAGTAAGCTACCTTATTCGAATGATTCTTGGACAACTTGGTTATGACCTCATAGACGTTTCTCTTATTGCTCTTAAATGATTTCAAAGATTTCTGGTATAAGGGTTTGTTTATTTCAATACATGGGTATTGAGATTCCATCAGTTATATTGCAGATTTAGCATTTTCTATTCATGGGTTATCAGGATCTTCAAATTACCAACAATTACTTGACAGATTTTATTATTTCTAATCAAGGGTTTTTAGAAAATGAAGTTTATTTGGTTGCATTTAAGAGAATCATATTGAAAGAATGATTACATTCCTCAAACATTTTATGGCACTTAAATGTATTTTCAGATTATGGGTATTCATATTTTTTGAAGTTTAATAACAGGGGTTTTCTGAAATAAACAAATAAGCTTGTGGGTTATCCATATTTTTGTTTCAAAATGATATTATTTGCAGTGTTCAGGGTTTTTCCAAAACAGATGCAAAAATGATAAAGTTTCCTAATCTACACTTGTCAAAGCTTTATTGATTCAGTCATAATCTTGACTGCCTTATTATTCGGGCGTTTCTCTTCAGTCAATCATTTTCTGGCATTCTTTACTCTTGATTTTCTATCACTAAATCAATTAAGAGGAAGTTACGTTGCTGCTCTCCTTGACATTTGAAGTTTCTTGAAGACTTGATACCTGAAACAAGATGTATAAATATGAAATAAAAAAACTCTTTTATGTTCTGGCACTTCTATTGTAATTCTAAGAGTATCTGGATATTATGAAAGAAATTGTAAACTCTGCATAAGCATATGTATTCAAAAGGCAGAGAGATTGTAAACCTCTTCTCTATGTAATATTTTAGGGATTCAATTTGTGAATCCTTAGGGTATTCTATAGACGAGAGTGCAGACATGTTTATGCTTTACTGAAAACAGAGTAATCCTCTGAGCTATCATTATTGTTCGAAAAACATAAGTTGAAGGGTTTGTACTCCCTGAGATAGGTGTCTCAAAAATGAGGGGTTGGTGCTCCTTGAGTGGGTGCTCTAAAAATTGCCTATAAGGCATTATGAATAGTGGTTTTTTTTATTAAGCCTACAAGGCACTTGGAGTGGTTTTTCTTCCCTGATTCAGGGTTTTCCACTTGGCAAAAATCTCTTGTGTATCTTTGTTTTTGTGTGATGGCTCTTCTATTTCATGCTGATGTTCTGTTTATTTAAATTCTCAATTGTGCATGCAAAAGATTACATTCAATACATGAATGACTTAATCTTTATATTGAGATCAAAGTATAAATATGTTTAAACTGTCATTTTGAGCAATGAATATCATTTTGGATTCACACTGATTCACCCCCCCCTCTCAGTGTCTCTTTTAACTCCAACAATAATCACTTGCAACAACAAAAGAATGGGAGAGTGTGTATTCATCATCAACAAATCCAACAAATTTAAAGATGCATTCTTTATGGTGAATTCTTCCAATAACAATAACACTTTTTGGGTCTTTTCTATCTCTTACAATAACTTGATCAATAGTAACAACAAATTCTTATCTAGTTTGATCAAATCTATATACTAAAATAAGTTTCACCCCCAATCCTTCAACCGGTAAAACATTTTTCAAAGTTCCATTTGTTACACTAAGTGTTCCTGTTCCTAGAACTGGTAGTTTCATTTTATTGCCAATAGTGATTTGTTGATCTGAATTCTTTCCTTCATGAAAATCAATAAATAAAGACCTATCTCCAGTCATGTGAAAAGATGATCTGGAATCCAAAATCTAGTCTTCATTAGAATCTAAAGCAAAGTATCCTCTTTTTATTCTAGATGTATTTTCAGGTTCAGAATTTATCTCTACAATTGATTTTACTTCCCTGGAGATGACTACCAAACTTTGTTTATCTTTCTTTCCTTCCTTAAACCGTTCTTGCTTGATCTTGTATTTTTTGTCTTTCATTGTTCTTCTTCTTCAAAAAAAAAAAAATCCATATGATTCTCTCCCCCACAATACCTACAAATAATGGGTTTTCTTTCCATCTATTTTTTTACACCTTCATTTCCAAAATTTTTGTTAGAACCACGAATATTTTGAAATTTATTATATCCTTTCCAATTCTTGTTTCCATCATCATTTCTACAAAATGATTTACCCTTAGCTACATATGCATGATTCTTCTTAATATAAACTTCTTTAGTAAGTTGAGCCTCTTCATCTAAAACTAAGTTACAATACTGAAGGGAGTAGCACGAATACCGGTTCAGATACCAGACCAAAATACCAGATCAGACACAACCTTAAACTAGTAATCACATTATGGTAACATCAATGACAACACAAAACTGTAGAGAATCAATCTTATTTTTTTTTCCAACAATCCCCCCCTTTCTCATTGATGGAAACATGTAAAAAAAAATTCTCCTTCAAACTCTCCCAAAAACTTTAAAAATTAATCTCTCCCCCTAACGCCAAACTCTCCTCATATTCTTCTACTCTAACTCTCTCCCCCTTTGACATCAATGGAAAAGGGCGGCGAAAAAGGATGTAAACAAAAGGTTTAAACATGGTGACATCAAAAGCAAAAAGATCCAATTCTTCAAAAGCTTGCAGCCATCCAAAAACATCAAACACCAACTCAATTAACTTCTCTTTCTTCCTTTTCTTCTTCTCCACAGTAAAAGCACCAAAAATAAACACACAAGATTCAAGTGAAGATAACACTCTTCACCTAAAATACTTTCTTGTACCTTTCCTCAAGAACTAGATGCAATTTCTTCTAGTTAAATGTAGTTGAATCCATCCTTCTGCAAATGCTTTCCAATAAGCCCAACAGAGTAAAAGACAGTGACCAGTATGAACTTTTTATTTCAACATCTTTTGCATTAGTAAGTATTCCAGAAAGATGTTCTAACAAAACCTCAACAATCTCCTTAAGAAACCAGAATGTTTTTACTCAATCATCTTTTTGTCTTTGTACAACAACCAGTTCAGCTTGCAGTTGACCAACTCTCAATCTCTACTTTCCTTCTTTATCTTCAAAGATGTCAAAATTCTTTCCAATGTTGTTCACTTTAGATTCAATTGTTTTAATTTTACTCCTCAAATTATCAACCACAGTAGCTCATCACAAACAATACTTATAGATGTCTGATATTTTTTTAATCCATTTATTTGTTTCCAATATTAGTTCAGATAATATCCCTTTAGCGCTAATATACCTCTTTTCAACCAAAGCTTCAAATTTATGTCCTTCCGGTCCTTCAAGCAACATTCTTTCTTCAACAATCTCAACTAGATTTTCCAGAAAGGAATCAAAAACATCTCATACATCAATACCTTTCTAAAGTAGGTATTCTACCAAAGCATCATCAATCCTTAGTATGTCAATAAGAGAGGCTGCACTCCATAATTCACCAAGCCTCTTCATCTTCCCCTTAACTATCATAGACTTGATGTCATCAGAGGATACTTTCTCCTTTTCTTCTAAAATGTCAATGATATCTTTAGTTATAACCTTTTTCTTTTTCGATTCTGGAGGAGATTCATCAACACAAATCTCTAATTCTCTTTTACTGGAGGAAGAGCCCAACTCATACTAGCTCGAACCATATATATCAGAGCAAATATTTTATTTCAAGGATGTGAAATAGGACTTTCACATACTTGCATTATCTACCAACGCCTCCAAGTACCTGTAAATCTATTTACCAATAGGAATCACATATTCCCATACCGCATTATCTTTTCTTGGTAAGGAACACAAAAATTAAAACATCGAGCAAACCAACAGGGATCCGAAATGAAAGGGATAGCACCCAATAACCGAAATACGAACATTTTTTAGAAAGATTCTCAAGCAATAGTCCGCACAAATAAAATTTCCTATTCTCCTTAACCATCATGTGCGCAATATAAACAACAATAGTCGATGTGGAACCTTCACGATTTCTAAAATAGATCTTGTAAGAAATACCATATGCAACATACCTTACAACCAAATCCTTGAGAGTGTTTATCAGTAAGGCTCATGGGTCTTTACTAATGCTAGTCAATTACTCCACATCTTTGTACTTTACAGTTTTCTTTGCAGGAAGGTCACCAATATTGCATAAGCGGGTATGTGCAGGATCATGATGGGCCAAAAAGTGGCGATATAATGGGTATGTGTAGGGTATGTGGCTGACGAATTTTTTTACCCAAAATTGATGAAATAGAAAAGGTTTTTAAAGGAGATTCTCAACTTTCCACCAATATAAATTATGCTTTGCTTTGAATTTAATAAATAATTATTATTCATTTTCTATTTGAATTATGACTAAATTCTTGATTGATAGGATAATTGAAAAACATCTATAGCTTTCAAATAGTATCACATTTTTTGAATCTAAAACATGTGTTGCATTCTATTCTCCAGATACTATAGGATTAAAAAATAAAGAAAGAATTTCATGAAGTTTTGACCAAGTTAAGGTGGTTAGATACAAGTTTTTATATTTTTAAAAGTTGTAATAAAAAATCATAATTAATTATTTACTTTGAAAAAACAAAAATAATGCATCACATCTGGACATGAGTCCTCTACCTATATCTAAAATCTTATAAAAAATTATCATTTTATTGTGGTTAGGTGGTCAAACAGACACCTACTTTTTATTTTTTCCGAAATTTAAGTACTCTGCATTAAAATTTTAAATTTTCACCAAATAGATTTAAAAAAAACCTAGTAGTTTAGAAACTGCATTCAATTTTCTACAGATTCTATTCTTACATATTTTTGAAATAATATAGATAACTTATTCAAATTTTTATGTCAAGTTGCCTAGCTCTGATTTTTCTAAAATTTTTGCCACTTAAGGGCATGTTTTTTCCATCATGATCCTAGCATACCCATGCCAGTGATTTCCTCAGTCACTTCCTTTGCAACTAAGTAAGATTTGTCCAATATAATACTTCTATTCTTGAAATGATTCAACAAGAACAAGATAAACTCTTTATCGACAATCCATAGAAATTCACTCCACAAATCCATACCTAGGTTTTTTATGTTCTGTAATTCTTCTTCATTCAACCCTAATTCCATTTCTTTCATCTTTCTATGTTCAAATTCTTCTTTCTTGACTCCTTTCAGCTTCAAAGGGATGACACCACTCAGTTCTCTATCCATTTCCACACCTCTTTAATTCTTTATTTGAGACTTCTTCATTTTTCTTCTTCTTCTTCCCCTATTTTTTTTTCAAAAAGAGAGATGAATACTTGATTACCTAAATTAATTTCTTTGAATTCCCTTTAGAATTGCTCCAAGAACACTTCAAGATTCCCTCAAGATCACTCCAAAGCACCTTCCAATTTCTTCAAATGCTTGATTAGCTTAGAAGACTCACTAAATTTAACTTAAACTTCATCGAATTTTCCATAAGCGCATTAAATGCAAAAAAATAAAAAAGATGCTAAAAAAATTCTTCTCACCACATGAAACCCTAATTCGGTCTACAAATCATCATGAAAACATATTTTCTTCTAGTTATTTTTCTACAACCTTTGATTCTTCATTCTTCGCATCTCATCCTCGTGCCAGCCTCTGACACGCCACTTATCCAGGGGGTTTTTATAATTTTTTGATAATGCTCCCCCTAAGACTATGTTGGGTCTAATTACCAAATAAATCATCAGTACCAGAAGAGAGCACAAACACATCAGTAGTTTCAAGATTTTCTTCTTCACCATCCTCTTTCTTCTTCCATATCTTATTCATCTCTTGTTTCCCCTCTTCCTTGTCAATCTTCTTTACCAGATCATTCTTTTGTATCAGATTAGACTTCTTTCCTTTCTTACTTCTGTAAACCTTTGAGATATGTCCAGGTTTATTACAATTATAGCAAACAACACTTTTCTAATTAGTATAACCCCATTACCTCTCAACCTATATTGATTTGCTCTGTGTCCAAATTTGTTACAGGTATAACAGTAGCCATTAGAGGATTTATTCATTCTACCTCTAGGAAATCTATTCATCATCATCCTTTTATTCATTCCCACCTGAGATGATCTACATTCAATAGCCTTATGCCCAAACTTCTTGCATGAAAAACATTGTCCAGAAAAAAAGCCATAAAACTGATTGAGATTCATCCTGCTTTTGCATTTTTTTTGCTTTGTGACCATATTTGTTATAGGAAAAAGAAATACCATTAAAAGAGGGATACTTTTGCACATTAGGTTGTCTCACAGGTTGTCTTCTTGTAGAATTCCTTTTTTTCTTCCCTTTGTCTTGAGTCAGTCTATTTCCCTTAGAACTTTCACCTGCATCATTTCCCAAATTGTCTTTGTCTTTACTTGATTTATGTCCAGCAAGTAATTCTTCAAGCCTATTAGAGCTAAATTTGAAATTTTTCTTACATATTTTTTCCTTCTCCAATTCAATTCTCAGGTTTACTATCTCATGTTCAAGCTTAGAGCATTCATCAACATTATTTTGCACCATTGTATTCAGACATTCTTTAATTCTTTAATTTTCTTCTAATGACACTTTCAGCCCAATTTATCTTGTTTCAGCTACTTACTTACTTCTTTGTTCCTTTCCTTGAAATTATTCAATTGTTCTTTTAGCTTTTGTACACATTCATTTGCATCAATCTAAATTTTCTTTTAGATCTTTGTTTTCTCTTTCCACTTTGTCAAGATCCTCAAGAACAATTTGAACTACTCCTTTATCATTCATCTAATCAACCTTCAGGATTCTCCTCAAGTGGTTAAGCTCTTCACCAAGGAACCAAATCTATGGTACCAATTGTTGAAAAATGCAAGACAACTGAGAGGGGGGGTGAATTAGTTGTCACACAATTCCAACTTTAAAACATCAACACATATCAATTCCACTATTACATTGTTCTGTTATTAAGCATAAGCATGAGATACAAAAAATATAAAGTAAAATAGCACACTAAACACCAGACTTTACATGGAAAACCCAAGGATGGAAACCACGGTGAGGATTAACTCATAATATAAAGAGGTTCTAGAATACAAAAATGTAAGGCGCACTTCCTAGGGCTCACTGCCTGAAAAAGACTCACTATCCAAATACAAAAGCTCACTACTTACAGGGAGGCTCACTATGTACAAAATATTTACAGAACAAAATGGGTTTTACAGCCAAAATGAACTATGAATAATGCACCTAACAAGTGTTGATATAGTTCTGGTGATGCCCAATACACTAACTTGACACACTTCATTATATTCACTTAGTTTCACACTTTTTACTTCTTCATCAATCACACTTCTTACTCGTTCTCTCTTCTATTTTTCATACCAAAAATACCAATTGTCGGCTCCAAGCATTCACAAAATATTTCCAAGAGAATAATTCAAACTTCTAGTAGGCTACAATATGTCGGCATAGACCTACAATAGGTCACACATATATCCACATAGCAAAATTAATTCACCACATTATAATTACCCCAAGAAGTTGGCTAAGGATAGACTTCAATGCAAAAATAAATAAACATTTTTCTAGTTGCCACAATGTTCTATGAGCACCAGAGCACGTAATATTTTAATCATGTATGCCTTCAACAACCATAAGCAATTTCTCAAAACCGTAAGAAATAATTATCAATTGTGGAGGAGTGCAGACTAGAATACCAGAGGGAGTAGCACAAATACTAGTTTAGATGCCAAACCAAAATAGCGGATCAGGCACAACCTTAAACTAGTAATCACATTATGGTGACATTAATAACAATGAAAAATTGTAGAGATAATCAATCTTCTTCATTTTTCCAACAAACCCCTCAAAGCTTAAAGAACCCCTTCCTAGGTCTTCCTTGTTGATAATTGACTCACCTTTGAGGTTGATAGTCAATCAAATTCATATTCCTAGGACATGCGTGAATGATAATTAGAGAAAAGTGGTGTTCTATGACCTAGGTTATAAAGCACCCTTTTCCCTATTATTCACAACCATAGGTTTCTTTTCTTCCCTTAGAGGAGGAATGAAAGGAACCATGGGAGGGTGTTCAACCACTTTCTCTTTAGATTTGTGAACTTTTTTTATCTTAGGAAGCACAACTAGATTTTTCTAGTTGTCTCTCAGTTGTTTTTAGGAGATGGGCAAAGGATCTATCTTGGGTTGGTCTTGGTTATTTGGAAGGATTTTTGGTTCTATCATGGTTTCATCAAGAATAGGAGGCTCAATCATGGGTTGAAGCATGTTTCGAAGGGATAATTATACTATTTATTTTTCCTTAAACTTTTGATAAGGTTTGAAAAATAAATCTTCACAAGGTTTAATAGGTTCAATAGGCTCAAACCAAAATAAATCCAATGAAAATTTCCCACTAGAATACATAGGATTAAATCCATTATGATGCACAACAAATATCTCATTATCAAAGTGAAAATTTAAACATTTATGCACAACCAATGAGACAGAATCCATGGAACAAATCCATGGGTAATCAAGCTTCACACAACATTGATCAGACATCAAGATTATGGAGAATAAGACATATACTTGTTTGAGTCCAAATTTTAAAGGAAGGATGATCGAACCTATCGTAGGGAAAGAAAAACCATTATGCACTTTTATCCATGCTTTTGGTTTATCATATGTATCTTTATAGAGTTCATGCGTAAGAAAAAATTCTTCAGTGATCACATTCTCTCCACAAACAAGATCAATTAAGATCCCATTAGTGGTCTTATAATTGATCCGGTCAGCTATGTAAAGAGGACCATCTAGTGCCTTTTTTATTATATCTTTTGATGAGAAAGAAATGATAAGAGATATTTTATTTTAGCCCTTATGAGATTGAATTTTGATCAATCCAACCATACTATCCATAGGACTTTGTTCATTAGTACCCATGTTGTCATCATTTGTGTCAACATTCATCACATCATTCTTAGTTTCACTAGCTTTGACAAATGAAATATTATGTTTTGGCATGGGCTTGGTAAAGATTTGTAGGTTTTGGTTGGGAGGGGAAGTATACTTATTACCTCAATCATTTACACCACCAATTTGAATATGATTGGAAACAATGAGGTCTTGCAATGTGTGTTTAAGATGCTTACAATGTTTCGTATCATGTCCATTTTGATGGTGAAAATCACAATAGGTATTTGATCTAAAGTTGGGAGGTAATAGCTTAGTAGGATTCGGATTTTTAATGGGAGGTAAGGAAATTAATTTTTTTTCTAAAAGTTGTAATGTGGTGTTATGGAGGGTATCAGGTAAGGTAGTAAATTGTTTAGCTAGATCCCCAAATGTAAAAGGATTTGTCTTCTCTATCGCAACCACTTGGGTATCAACATGTTGAGTTGGTTGAGAGGAATTTAGTTAAAGAAAGTCTTTATTTTGTTTCCTAAAAGGTTTGCAATTGTTTTGAGTTTTGGATTCAAACTTTTCAAGATGGCTAGAGGTGGGTTTGTTTCACAGCCACTAACTAAGTTTTGATAATCATGAAGGGTGGTACAAAAGTCTGTGAAGGGAGGAAATTTCATCATGCCAAGCTTATCTTGCATCTTAGTTTGTAAGTTCTTAATGAAATTTTGTTGAAGGTGAAAAACAAAAATCTTTATGTAGAGTTGGGAATAAATCAATTGGTATTGTTAAATGAAGTTAGTAATGTTGGCTCCCCAAATCAATAGATGCACTAAATCCTAGAAGTAAACCAAACTTCATGGCCGAACCTAGTGTAGTATTTGGCCAATGAATAGGAAATGAGCTTGGAACATATTTTCCTTGCACTTCAGGTTCTATAGGACCTAGGCAGGTGACCCATTTAGCAACACCTAATGATTTACACCCACACTCAACAAGGTATTGCTCAACAAAAAATGCTCTCACAAGAATATGCCAAGAAATATGAGATATCACTTAACATTGGCTAAGATATTGGAAACCTTCATTAACATAGCATGAAGAGCATGGTAAATAGAAATATCCTATAAAATAGGAACAACATGACTAAATGGTTTCTTATTAAAATTTGGTGATTCCTTCTAGGTTTTTCAAACAAAGAAACACACTAAGCTAGTGCCTTATCTATAACACAATCAAGATGATACAATCCCATCATAACAACATAAATGCTAATTCAATGGCCTCTGAAACATCACTTCCTTAAAATAATACAACCTCTTAAGGACATATTGTCAATCTACTTTGAAATCCTTACATAACAAAATTCTCTCAATGCTTAAATAAAATCTAAGTTTAATTTATTCTTGGAATAAAATAAATCAGATAAACATTCATCACAAAAAATATGCAATGAAAATCTCCACAATTCTTGATTGTATTGATTAAAACATCATTGTATTACATAAAGGAAACATTGACAATATGACATTCTTCATTCTAAACTGCAGATTGAATCTGCTTGCCATTATTAGTAAAGCTTATTATATCACCTAAAATTGAAACTTCAAGAAAATCTTAAAACCTTGTAAAGCTACTTTGTACAAAAATTACGCTTATTCAGAAACTGGAGAGAAAATTAACATCTCTCTAAATCTCCTTCAACCGGAGCAAAATGAGAACAAGAAGAAGAAGAGAAAACCCTAAAACTACATCTTTAAGTGACACCTAGGTTCTTCATCCTCCTTTGATCTGTAACTTCCTCCAACTCATGAAAAATCTCCAATCTACCCTTTGATTCATTCCTCTTGCATTTGCTTGCCCTATAACATAAATGATTAAATAGGCCATCATAACTTATCCTAGGAGCCTGAGACTAAGCAGTCATGTAGACATTTGACCGAAGAATTTAGTGCAACAAAAGAAATGGAAAAATTCATTCTGAGGTGCAAGATATTAAATGCCAAAGTGGCTCACTTAGACATTTCTACAATTTCACCTATCAAAAACCAACTAGAGCTCACCAAGTCACCTTCCTGAAAAATTATCAAATCGCCTTCTAGGAAACTACCACTAGAAATAATAGATTATTTAGTTCCATTGAGTATGTTTGCAAGATGGATTTCCTTCAATCCACATTCATCACAAGATATTAAGGGTCAAACTTGACCACTTTCAAACTTTGAAAATGTAGATGTAAAACCAGAGAAAATTGCATTTTCTTTTGATCTCAAAAAAATATCAAATCTGATCACGAGGCTTTGCAATTGGACCAAAGAGCATGTGAATGTGGGGAAAACACAAGGTAACACTTTGTCATAACAACCATCTAGTTGTGAAATATCAACTTGAATAGGAGGCCACTTCACAGGACAAAGAGTTTGCAAACAACAAAACAGTCTTGGAACCCTCCAACTTTTCTTTTCAAAACCCTATGAAAACTCATCATGGGAATCTGAAAACTAACATGCATGTTCACATATGTCAAATAAATATGCTCACCAAGGGGTTTGGTATGAAAATTAACTAGCTTAGAATTATGACCTTCCAAAGTAGGTCACTTGGGTAGAATTTTTAGGTGCGCTTCTTAGGGTGCAGATCAAATTTTTTCAACATGGGAATTTCAAATTTTGTAGAATTTTGAAGGTGCCATTAGTCAGTTTTTCTAGGGAAATCTATTCCTCAGTGAATAGAGCAAGAATTCAAAATCTTCTGGAAGAGAAGACCAAGTGCCAAAACCATTGGTCAACAAAGTCCATATTTTTAACTTTTTAACCTCACTTGGTGGCCCCAATCCACCAAATGAGAAAGGGAAGTCCATATTTTCCTCTATCAAATACCAATCTGTTAAAAAATTTGATCTCCCTCAACCCATACTTTCCTCTATCACACCATAGTAACATGAGTGACTGCATTCTTTGCAAACACAAGTGTTAGACTGCCTTTATATTTAGCTTTACTGTCACATGGCAACCAAATCACATAGGCCATATCACTGCTACCCATTTCATTTTTTGATTTTTTATCAAGTGACAAAATATGAATATAGTGATCAAGACTATGTTAAGACACAATCTTATTACATTTACTAACCCCCCACGATGATCAAGGTTAGAAGAGATATGATTTTTCAAAAACAATTTGCAATCCTCTTATGTATTGAGAAAAGGATATTCACACATTTGTGTAACTATTTCAAATGGATTGCATCACATACAAGTTTTCCATCATCCTAAAAACATAGCTCAATGATATTACTATATGTCTCAATTTCCTAAAAACAAGATTCACTAAAACTCATAATACCTTTATCCACATTCAAATCATAGCATTCAAACAATGCATCAACATCACAAACAATGTTTCCCACTTCAACCTCATAGACAACACTATCAACATTAGTAATTTTATCACACACAAAAGTTTCAAGAGTAGGGTCAGATGACTCATAATTTACTTCTACAACAAACTCTTCATAATGAATGTTTAAAACATATTCATTGTTGCAAGTAGAAACATATTCAACACCACCTCCTACTGCATTAACATGACAATATGAAACATACTAGTCAAGAGGAAAACTATGAGTTGCAGATCGAGAAAAGGGGTTTGCATATGCATCCATGTGATTGACACAATCACGTTCTTCAAGTACAAACTCATCAAAAAAATGTCATTAGTTGTACTAGCATGTATCTCTACATTTTCACCTCCATGTACAACTATATAAAAGCTATCATCATGCAGATACTTAGTGATAACTTTAAAATCAGAAAAGGAGTAAAAGAAGGTAAAGAATAAAAAAAATCAGGAGTTCCTTGTTCATCATTATCAACATATGCACAGTCCTCATAATCAACTACCTGAACCAATTCATCCAGGGAATCTCTTGCATACATATCTCCTTCTCTATTCAAATTGTTGAAACAATTAGCAGGGCTACCTTCTTCACTGTCAAACTCAAAATCATCAATTTTTCTTCATTACAACTTCTCACACATGACTGCTCTGGATGAAAATCATTGCATAATCTATCATTTACAGCTAATATACTGACATTCTTAGATGCATTTCTCAAATCAGCAAGGTCTTCTATCTTATCAACATGAAATATTGCATCAATACCACACTCAACACCTGTAGAAGAGGTAGGAACAAATGTACCACAACACTATTGATTACATACTTCTTCAGAAAGAATACCCAATTCGTATCCACCATCATACAATAGTCAAACTTCAGAAATTTTGTCATCATTTTCCTTGTTGAAACACTCTTCACTTGAAGAAAACAACTTTGCTTCCTTCTCTTGAAAGGAACCATAGTCATTAGGGTTGCATATAGAGTTGAGATCATCTTGATCATCCAGATAAGAATGCTTTTCAACTAGTTGCAAATTTCCATCTACAACACCATTGTTCTCATCATGAAGACATGAAACTTTAGAATCAACATGATCTTCAAATGTATATTTAAAGTACATAGAGGAAAAAATACTTTGCGCATCATCTGCATTGTTGCAGCTCTCATTTGATACATAAAATATGCTCTCTATTCTTGTATTTTCAAAGCAAATAGAAAAATCTTGACATGTTTCATTTATCTCTTCATGACCATCATGGCTGCAATCTTCATCAGGGTACATTTTCTCCATGGGTTGTTCATAAAAAAAACTCTCATCATTACAAGATGCACTATCATTGTCTTCAATCATTGAAATCCATTGAGATAAGCATTCAAGCTTAGGGGGCTTCAAATCAGGTGGTGTGGTACTTAGACCTGACTCATAATTCACACAGAATAAATTGATGCAAAATGATTCATCAAGCCTTTCTAATTTTGGTATATCAAGTTGAAATTTCATGAATCTCTCATGAAAATTATAGATGGATTCATCTTACAATCTTTCTATATCACATAATGTGTCAATATATGACACGGTTTCAACCTTCTTTTCATATTTCTCTTCAAATACTTGTTGGGTATGCAAATTTCTTTCTTTAGTCAAGCATTCATTGTCTATTGACTCTCCTTCAAAATAATCAATGAAATGCATTTTGAGCTCATGCCATGAATCTATGGAATGCATTGGTAAACTAGAAAACTATTATTCAACATCATTTTCTCAAGTTCTTAAAAAAAAATTCATGACAACATCTTCTTCTACTATTTGACATTCTTCCATCACATCAAGAAAACTTTGTATATGTTGTGATGTTGATTCTTCAAGATTTCCTCTAAACTTAGGCAAACATTTGTTTATTATTCTTGGGACAGAATGTGGGTAACCCTATATTTGACTAAAATCTAGAAGGTCATATCTTTCACTAGTGAACACCTTTCTTTGAGGACATTGTTGTATTCTAGACATAACATTACAACTTATAGAGGGAGAACTAGGAAATCAATACATTTTTGCAAATAAAATTTATTCCCTCTACAACTATTCAATTCCAATATCCTTTTAAGAATATATCCTACTTTCTCATTTCCCTTTCTACTAGTATCTTGAAATACTGAATAAGGGACAATATTAACTATAACTTTTTGTTGAAAGCCTTAATACAAAGATATTACAATAGAAAAATACCTGAGAACTATTGAGATTTAAGGGTTGTGGGTTTAATGTATAGGGTATACTAGGGTAGACTAGGGTAGATGGTTTAAGGGTTGAGGGTTTAAGATTGAGGGTAGAGGATTGAGGGTATAAGGTTGAGGCTCCAATGTATAGGGTAGAGGGTATAGGAGTTGAGGGATTAGGGTTTAAGGGTTGAGGGTTGAAGGTTGATGGTAGAGGGTTGAGGGTTGAGGGTTTAACTAGGATGTTGAGGGATTAAGGGTTGAGGGTTGAAGGATTAAGGTAGAGAGTTTACCTTGGTTTAAGGGTTTAAGGGTTGACGGTTGAGGGTAGAGGGTATTAGGTTGAGGGTAGAGTAGGGTAGAGTCCAGTTTAAGGGTTTAGGGTTTAAGGAATGAGGGTTGAGGGTTTAGGGTTTATACGGTTAAGTGTTTAAGGGTTTAACGGTTGATAGTTTATGGTTTAAGGGCTGAGGATTGAGGGTTTAGGGTTTAGGGTTTAGTTTGTAAGGGTTTAAGGGTTGATGGTTTAGGGTTGAGGTATTAGGGTAGAGAGGGAGGGATGGATGGAGCGAGAGATATAGCAGGAGAAGTGAGATAAAGAGAAGGAGAGAAGAGGAGGGAGGGACAAAGATATATGAAGGACATTGAGGATCCAATGTATAAGCGTAGAGGGTTGAGAATTGAGGGTATACAGTTGAGAACCTATAGGGTTGATGGTTTATGGTATTCGGTTAAGGGTATAGGGCTGATAGTACAGGGATGAGGGATTAGGGTTGAGGGTAGATAGTAGAAGGTTTAACTAGGGTTTAGGGTTTAGTGTTTAAGGGTTTAGGTTTGATGGTTAAGCCCTCAGCCCAATACCCTAAACCCTAAATCATACTTAAACCCACTACCCTCTACCCTCAACCCAATACCCTCTACCCTCGACCCAAATCCTTCAACCCCAATCCATCAACCCTTAAACCCTTAATCTCTCCACCCTTAAACCCTCAACCCTCTACCCTCTACCCTCAACCCTCAAGTACCCTTAAACCCTAATCCCTCAACCCGTATACCCTCTACCCTATACATTGGACCCTCAACTCTAATATTTCAACCATATACCATCAACCCTCTACCATCAACTCTCAACCCTTAAACCAACCTAAACCATTACACCCTCTACCCTCCACCCTCTACCCTCTACATTAAATTTCCCTCAAACCTCAATTCTCAACCCTCAAACCTTAATCCCTCAACTCTTAATCCATCCATCCCTCTCTACCCTAATCCCTCAACCCTATGCCCTCAACTCGTAAACCCTTAAAGCACACTCAACCCTAAACCCTCAATCCTCAACCCTTAAACCCTCTTCCCTCTACCCTCAACCCAATACCCTCTATCCTAAACCCTAATACCTCAACCCTAATCCCTCAACCCTTAAACCCTTAAACCCAATTAGTAAACTCTCTACCCTAATCCCTCAACCCTCAACCCTTAATCCCTCAACCTTCTACCCTCTATGCTTAACCCTCAACCCTAGTTAAACCCTGATCCCTCAACCCCTATACCCTCTACCCTATACATTGGACCTACAACCATAATCCATCAACCATATAACCTCAACCCCTCTACCCTCTACCCTATATATTGGACCCTCGACCTTAATCCCCCAACCATATACACTCAACCCTCTACCCTCAACCTTAAACCCGCAAGCTTCAAACCTTAAACCCTCTACCCTATACATTAAACCCTCAACCCTCAATTCTCAACACTCAACCCTTAATGCCTCAACCCTCAACCCTTAATACCTAAACCCTCAACCCATATACCCTCTACTCTCTACATTGGAACCTCAACCCTAATTGTTCAACCATATACCCTAAAACCTAACTATACCCTAAACCCTCTAACCTCAACCCTTAACCCTCAAACCTATAACCTTAAACCTTAAATTGGCCTTAAAACTTCAAACCTCTACCCTCAACCCCATTCCCTCAACCCTATACCATCAACCCAGTACCCTAAACCCCAAACCATTAAACCCTCTGCATGCCTCTACCCTCAACCCAATACCCTCTACCCTCGACCCTAATCCCTCAACCCTAATCCCTCAAACCTTAAATGTCCCTTAAACCCAAGTAAATTCTCTACCCTAATCATTCAACCCTCAACCCTTAATCCCTCAACCCTTAAACCCTCAACCCTCTACCCTCTACCCTTAGTCCTCTACCCTCTACCCTCAACCCTCAACCCTTAAACCCTAAACCCTTACACCCTCTACCCTCTACCCTAGTCTACCTTATACATTAAACTTCCTTCAACCCTCAATTTTCAACCTTCAACCCTTAATCCCTCAATGCTCAACCCTTAATTTGCACAAAGTACTATGATAAAGGTGAAATTTTCTTTGTTTATGATTATCTAGAGGAATAAATGGGTATATATAACAAAGGGAATGCTAGTGACAATATGGATTTTTTCAAAAAAAAATTTGCATTTCATGTTAAATATGATGAAAAATCAAAGGCAGTAGATCTTTTGATGTAAGTGAAATATAGGCAAGCAACTGAAGGCCAGTGAATATTGGGGAAGGTTTTTTTTCTAATGCCCTTAATCCTTGCTAGATCAAGTCAATTAGGCACTAAATTAGGTGCTAAGTTAGTCACTAAAAAGGCTCTAAAGTAGGCCCTAAATTAGGCATTACATTAGGTGCTAATATGGGTGCTAATGTAGGAATTAACCTAGGTGCTAATTTAGGCATTAATCTGGGCACTTCTCTAGGCGTTAATTTTGACGCTAATCTTGGCACTAATTTTGATGCTAATGTATGCTCTAATTTGTGCCTAGTTTAAAGCCTTCTTGTCTTGATTGGTGCAAACAATGCCAAAAATATTTCCATCCTAATAAGTAGCACTAACTTTTTCAAAAAATTGGAGAAAAATACATTAAAATAGTGTGTGGAAGCAAAAAATGTAGGTAATCACAAGGATTTGTTGTATCGAGGGTTTCCTATATTTGTATTGGTGAAAGTGAAAATAGGTTGTATCTTTTATTGCATCATTTAATTTCATTGAAAAACTGAAAAGTTCATTGTTCATCATCTTTATTGCATTTATAAACATTCTTATTGCATTAAAAATTGAAAAAAATTGTATTCCATATTGCATTCAATTGCTTGTTCCTAGTTACTTTTTCTTGCACTAATTTTCCCATTTTTCTATTTCTGAACATCAATATTTTGTATAGGCAATCTGTAAGCATTGTTGACATTCTAGAATTCATTATTTTTCTTCAAAAAACCTCTACTAAGACTAAAACACCCTTCCTAGCATCTTATTACCTCTTAGAAGTTTTTCCTTACAAGTCTTTCTCTGCTATTTGTTGTCTATTTCAGTCCCTAAAACTTCAAAATCTCACCAGGAGGACCAAGACGCCCTTCCTGTTGTCTTAGTCCCTGTTGACTTTGACTCTCTAGTTTTCAAGAACTGAAATTAATTTTCTGTGTTTCTGTGGGATGCCTTTAGTTTTCTATTTCAATTTCTAGATTTGTTATCTCAATTTCTTTCATTTCAAGTGCATTTTTTCAATCTTGCATCACAAATATGTTCTTTGGAAAGTTTTGGATGTCCTTGAAATCTTTAGTAGATGTGTCAAATTATGCCTTTGGAAATGAACCTAATGAAATTCAACTCACTCATGCTCACTCAACTCCTAATTCATGTCCTTGTGATTTGAAATCATTGAATAAGATTATGACAACATGAATAAGTTCCTAAATGATTTTCTTGATAACCTTGAAGCTAATGCCCCTTTCTATCCCTCCATGAAACAACTAGATCCTCCCACAATACCACCTCTTGAGATGTTTGGTTACTTACATCTTGAAACAAAAGTTGAACCTAAGTTCCCTACAATAGGTGAACCTAGTTCCTCTAAACAAGCAGATACTCAACCATTTCATGATCACAAAGTAACAAACACTCCAGTCAACCTAGAAGAAACATATGGAAAAGGATTCATAATATTAAGAAAACTAGGATGTGATACAACAAGTGAACATGCATGAGATTCATCAAATCCTAGAACAAAAAACAACTGATGACAACACAAAGGGATTAGCCTATCAAGATCCCTCTCATAACAAAAAGCCTCCTAGAGAATATCTAAGGCTACAAAGTGATGGTACAGTGATCTTGGATTCTCCCCCTAATATGAATGTCCTTCCTAAAGAACAACCAATAGATCATAACACAAGGATAAGAATAGGATCACCTTAGGTCCTCCTCCTCCTTATTCAACTATAGAAGTTGGAGAATCTAGTTGGAGCAAAACATTTCATAGAAAAAAGAAACCTCAATACCCTTGTCTGCCAGCTTCAACTGAGCAAACTTTACATATCCTTTCAAGCCAAGGAATCATTACATTAATGCCCATGTATGAAAACTGATTTCCAAATCCAAAGAAAAAAAATGCATCTTATTGCGAATATCATATAATTTTTGGTCACAGTACTAATGCATGTTGAACCTTAAAGCAAGAATTTAAAAAACTTGAAATTATAGAAATAATCCCTTAAAGCGGGATCCTTGTCATGTAATAGTTGACAAATACTCTATTCTCACTATTACATGATCCTTACGATCACCTACCTCAGCCCATTCTTTTCTTCCACTCAGTGGGGAGAAGGAGTACGTGTCCTTGTCCTAGAAAGGAATTTGTTGTTGTCCCTTAGGTTTGTTATCTACCTTCCACTTATATAGACTGAGATTGGAAAGTGGATATCTTTATTTATGTTGACTCGCCTATGCCTTACTAGTCTTTTGCATTTTTATTTTTGTTTGCTTGCATGTGTGTAACGTGATCCCCCCTGATGTTTTGTTTCATGTTTCTCTCTCTATGTGCATTCCTTTATTTTTACCTTCATTCTTCTATATGTTGTATAATTTCACCCTTTCATTCATCTTTTATCTTCTCCTTTCATTTTCCTTTTCATTTTTCTTGAGTTTTCTTTTTGGAGGTGATGCAAGGCATTGAGACATTCATGTCTCCTTCATGTTGACCCAAAATATTTTCCTTTTTCTTTCACATTTTCATTTCATTTGTCTTGTATTTTCCTTTAGGGATGACAAAAGGGGTCAAGACACCCTATGTCTCTTCCATGTTGACCCAAAAGGCTTTCTTTTCCATTTGTTTTCACTCTCTTAGTTTCATTCTTCTATTTCTATGTATATTTGGGGAATGATGATAGTTTTGAGCTCTCTAATATCATTGCAGCAAAGATATATACTGACCCCAAATCCACATATCCCTTGTGTGTTCTTGGGGGCAACCCTCTTTTTATTTTTTATCTTGTGGTGACAATGGGAATAATGTCCTTCAAGAGTGATCTATCTTAGCATATTATATTCCCCTTAGTGGTGATGTTGTTGGAAATAAAAGGACAAACAACTGAGTGGGGAGGGGGGTGAATCAATTGTCACAAAAATTCAAAACTTATCCAACTTATTAACCTTATTCTCATATCTGATTATTAACCATGAAAACATGATTTTGACTTGTTGTTGCACCAAAAGATCAACCTGTCAATGCCTAATACAAGCTTCAGTTAAGAACCACAAGAGGTGGTTAGACCATGTCACAAACCCAAGCGTTAGTGCTACAAGGAAGACCAAGGGTCACACCTTGCAACAATCCCCCCTAGCACAAGCGCGGTGTTTGAACTTGTGACCATAGCTAATACCAAATGTTGGACTTGTCATTGCAACAAAAGACTAACCTGTCAATGCCCAATACAAGCTTCGGTTAAGAACCACAGGAGGCAGCTAGACCATGTCACAAACCCAAGCGTTAGTGCTACAAGGAAGACCAAGGGTCACACCTTGCAACAAAATCATCAACACATTAGAAACACACATAGCACCAAGATTTTTTACGTGGAAACCCTATTAGGGGACAAAACCATGGTAGAGTTCAGTCCACAAGATTATACATTGTTAAAAGTATAATTAAAATAAAATATCGGGAATGCACATGCATTCAGGCACACTGCCTAGATCTCACTTCTCAATTACAAAGGAAGACACACTATCTTACAAAGAGATTTAGATTAAAGGCATCCATATTTTGAACTGAGAAAATAGCATCTCCTAATTCCTTATTATAGTTCAAATTAAGCACATAAACATTTCTTCACTCTTCTTTACTCTTCTTCACACTCTGCTCTGCCTTCGAATGATTTAGAATATTATCCATGCACACACATATTCTTCATCCTTTTCCATGCTTAAATTTGAATAAAAATTCACTTTTATATATCTGTAACAAGAAATTTCATTGCTACAAGTCGACCACAAAGAAATAATAAAATGAATATAAACTATCCACCCAAAACATTAAAGATTATCAATGCAAATCAACCAAGGTCAGGCACAACTTAGTGAGAACCCAAATCAACATCTTCAACACAAAGACACTCCAACTAATTTCTCCTTGAAGATCCACAACACGCTACAAACACTATGCTAGCCAAGAACAAGAAAAACA
Organism: Sequoia sempervirens; assembly: GCA_007258455.2. Taxonomy (NCBI): domain Eukaryota; kingdom Viridiplantae; phylum Streptophyta; class Pinopsida; order Cupressales; family Cupressaceae; genus Sequoia; species Sequoia sempervirens. The sequence continues at coordinate 994,214,566 of VDFB02281492.1, forward strand.
TGAACATGCAAGAGAAAATCTCAGATCACAAGCACAATGATCAATGCAGACATGCAAAAAAGATAGAGCATGATCTAGAAACATCCACAAGCATCATGAAAAACAAGAGAAGCATCCAAAACAACTGAAGTAACTTAAATAGATCATCTTCAATTAGGAACACCAACTGAAGAAACAAAAAAAAGTTAGAATGAAAATCTTCATAACTCGATCAAATCTTCATGCAGATTTCTAAAACTCAACATGGATAAACTAGATACACTTAGCAAAAAACCCTTTAGTCCACAACTTCTGATCAAAAACATACAAAAATAACCACCAGTATGTCAGCTATACTGAAATTCACTTCACCACTGACAACTTGCAACTCATTTATTACAATTTTCTCAATATCCTCGACATATACAACTTCAAATGAATTTATGCTAATAGTGTTGACATCAATGACAACTGCGTATTAGCAACACAACCACAAAATCCAACAATCTCCCCCTTTGGAATTGATGGCAATACATGATGTGAAAAACACCATCAACACAACTAACTCCTGCTTCAGTTCAGACTCATCTTCTCCTCAACACTTTCACATAATCTTTCTCCCCACAAGGCTCTTCTCCTCAGATAATCACTAGTTTTTTACATGAATCTTCTCACCCTTTGAGATCAATCACAAAGATCTCTAAGCTCTGAACCATATATTTGAATCATCTAACTACTCCCCCTGAGTAGAAGCCACCACAACATCAATCTAAAGCAAGATATGATTGTGAAATGCATAGATTGATGCAATGCAATGCATCCTTAGTTTTTATTCTAAGGGGTAATCACCCCTAACTTCCCTTTGAGATACTCAAAAGTATCCTTAGGCAACAAATTTTTAAAGATGCCTATAATCTGCTCCTTAGTAGGTACATACTCTAGTCTGACTTCCTTTTCACTTACCTTCTCCCTCAAAAAGTGAAACGTGATAGATATATCCTTTGTTTTTGAATGCAACACCAAATTCTTGGAAATTTTAATAGCACTTGAGTTATCACAGAATATAGCAATAGGCTCATCATATATAATTTTGATATCCTTCAACATTTGTTTAATCCATAGGACTTGAGTATAATTGTTAGCAACAACAATGTATTCAGCCTCTACAATAGACAAGGAAATGGCATTTTACTTCTTTTGTAACCATGAAATTGGCTTCTTACCCAAGAAAAATTCTTCACCACTAGTACTTTTTCTGTCATTCACATCTCCTTCCCAGTCAACATCAGTAAAGGTGCTCAGGGTAATATCATCACCTTTAGGATACCATAGGCCAAGATCATCAATTCCCTTCAAGTATCTAAAAATTCTCTTCACAGCAATCACATGAGATTCCTTTGGATTAGCTTGAAATCTTACAACAATACATACAACACTCATGATATTAGGCCTATTTTGAGTTAAGTAGAACAATCCACAAATCATTGATTTGTATCTTGTCTAATTTTCTTTCAAAGAATCATCTTTTGTTTCCAACTTGCATCCAATCACCATGGGTGTACCAACTGGCTTCGAAATTCTTCAACAATTCCTTCACATACTTGGAATGAGATACAAAAATCCCTTTATCTAACTAAGTAATTTGTAATCCAAAAAATAATTTCATCTCTCCAATCATAGACATCTCAAATTCATTCTACATCTCATTAGCAAACTTCACGCACAAACCATCATCTCCTCCAAAAATGATATCATCAACAAAGACTAAAATAATCAAATCTTTATTATGATCAATCTTGAAATACAAATTACTATTAGCAGTACCTTTGTTAAATCCAAGATTCAACAAATACTTGTCCAATCTTGCATACCATTCTCTAGGGGATTTCTTGATTCCATATAATGCTTTCTTCGACCGAAACACCATATCTTCCTTATCAGTCAACTGGAATTCATTAGGTTGCTCAACATACACTTCTTTTTCCAATTCACCATTTAGAAAAGCTTATTTGACATCCATTTGATAAACTTTGTAGTTCTTGTGAGCAGCATAGGTAAGAAATAATCTTACAACTTCAATTCTAGCATCAAGGGAAAAGGTCTCTTCAAAATCAATTCCTTGCATATGTGAATATCCTTTACATACCAGTCTTTCTTTGTTTCTAACCACTTCACTTTGCTCATTCAGTTTGTTTCTAAAGACCCATTTGGTTTTAATTACAATATTTTCCTTAGGTCTGGGAACAAGAATCCATGTATCATTCTTTTCAATCTTTTTCAATTCTTCTTTCATTGCTTCAACCCAATGCTCATCTTTACATGTTTCATTGACACTAGTTGATGCTGGAGCATCCAGTGGTGTAAGGGAAATCTTGCATCACCCAAAAAAATATGCATTGCATTTATATTTCCTTTGGTTAGCTTTTTGTAGATGCCTTTGCATTTTTGGATACCCCTTTTAGCTATTAAGTATTTGAAGCCAAATTTCAAGCCCTTAGAGGCTCCGAATGGACCCAAAAAATTATGAAAATCCCAAAGTAGTCAACCATAGGCCCTACTTTGCACCATATCATCTTTTCGAGAGCTTTCTGAAAAGGTATTATCATTGAAAATCCGACGGTTGGATTAAAAGTTATGGCTGTCGGAAGTTGGTGCATTTTTAGAAATGTGCTAATTTTCGAATGTGAATTTAAATTTGAATTTCAAATTGTAATTTTTGGCACCAAACTGCCAAAACTCATAAATCAAATTTTTTTTTTTGGCTCCAAACCGAAAAGGGGCTATTTATGGGCTAGTTTTTTATTTTTGGGTAGCTTTTTGGGAAAAAGAGTTTTCATACTACGAAAGGGGGTCTTTTGTAATTTCTGTAATTTCTATAATCAGCATGTATTGCAGAGCTTGAGGATTTGTGATCCTCTACATGTAAGAAGTTCCATTCTAAATAATAATTAAAGTTCTCTGGTTGTTGGCATCATTTTATGTGTCTTAGGTTTTCTCCCTAGTCAGGTGGTATCAGAGCGGGTTTTCTTGAGCGTGTGGACAGATCACTGATCGTGATACAGTTTGCACCAGGACCATGGTTTTGGGTTTGACATATTAAAGATGCCTCCAAGAGTTATTCCTGGTAGGCATGGTGGTGCCAGAGGTGGCAGAGGTGGCAGAAATGCTGGTGGAAGAAATCCATTGGTGGCTAAGGGTTTTAGAGCCCTCCAAAGAAAAATTAATGCATTGCAAGAAGAAATGAGAAGAGGGTTAAACCCAGGAAGGAGAGGAGAAAGCAAGGATGAAGAAGAGGTGGAAGGCTTCAAGAATTTTATTGCAACCATTGTTGAGGAGTGACAAAGTGTGCATGTGGGTTGGTTGTAGTGCTTGAGAAGCACATAAATTCTATGGAATGTTGTAGATTTTTGTAATGAATTCTATGATGTTGTAAAGGGCATATGTGATGCCCATAGTCTCAATGAGATTTTATTATTTTGTAATTGCAAATTTTCCATTTTAATGAAATTTTCAAGTTGCAGTTTCTTTCGTACTTGTGTTGAAATTCACAGTGAATGAAGAATTTGTGTTTGTGTTGAAATTAAATCAGAAAAGAGGGTTTTGTGTCACCCCCTTCCTACTTCACTAGTAGGTTCAGTCTTTCAAATCAAGCAATACTCTTCTGCAATATTTCTCCTATTCTAGACACCATTTTTCTTATCACCTATAATCTAATCTTCTGAATAATTCAATCTTACATAGCTCAGAGTATTCTTAGGATGTTATTCAACTTTAGGATCTTGTGTTCTCTCTTCTTCTTCATTTTCTTGATTTACCGAATTGATTTGCACTTGATTTGTAGTCTGAAATTGCTTTCCTTTGTTTGCACTATCATCCTAATCATCATATTCATATCCACAAGTTCTGGATAGTGTACCCAGGTCTTCATCAACCTTAATGTTTGCACATTCAACCATTTTCTTCAATCTTTTATTGTAACATCGGTAGGACTAACCCAGAAAGATACCTTTTTCACTCCTAGTATCAAACTTTCCTATGTCTTCATCTCTCTTAATAAAAAATTTTCTTCCAAATATCTTGAAGTATTTAATAGTAGGCTTTTGACCAGTCCATAGCTGAAAAGGGGTCTTACCAGTATCTCCTTTGATTTGTACTCGGTTGAGTGCATACACAGTAGTACTCACAACTTCTCTCCAATAGATATGAGGAACATTTCCTTCTGACATCATAGTTCTAGCAACATCTTCAATTGTTTTGTTCTTCCTTTCCACAACTCCATTTTGTTGAGGGGTCTGCGGTGTAGATAATTGTCTCTTTATTCCATGTTCTTCACTAAAACTATTAAATTCACCAGAAATGAATTCACCACCTCTATCTGATCTCAAACCTGTCTCTGTCTCAACCATAGCTTTAAAGATCTTGAACTTTTCAAGTGCTTCAAATTTCTCCTTTAAGAAAGTAACCCATACCATTCTAGAATAATCATCAATGAGTAACATGAAATACATATAACCTTGTAAACTTCTAACCTTAGAGGGACCACACAAATCAGTGTGCACAAGCTCTAACAATTTATTTGAATAATTCTTTTTACTCCGAACTGAAATTATCCTAGTTTGCTTTCCCAATTGGCATTCCTTGCATATTGCATTAGTAGGTTTCACCAACTTAGGTAGATCTCTCATAGCCTTAGTGGAAGTTATCTTGACAATATTATCAAAGTTAACATGACACAACCACCAATGCCATAACCAACTTTCATCAACTTGAGGAATCAAACAACTTTTACTAGCAGCACTCAAGTGAAATATATTACCTTTTTTTTTGTACCTGATGCAATTTCATTTCTAGAACACAATATTCTATACTTTCCATCCTTGAATTGAATATTGTATCCCTTATCAACCATTTGACCAACACTCAAAATATTATGCGTCAAGCCTTCCACATATAGAACATCATCAGTATTATGCTTACCATCAAGAGAAATACCTCTTCCATGGATCACACAAGATATACTATCACCAAATCTCACAACACCGCCATCATAATTTTCCAAGCTTACAAACTTACTTTTGTCTCACGTCATATGATGTGAGCATCCACTGTCAATTACTCATTCATCTTTTTCTTCAACTTGAGCAGCCAAGGCTTTCTCCACATTTGTACAACTAGCAGATTCAGTAGATATAGGGTTGTTTTCCTTGATAGCAATAAATACCCATTCATCATCACTTCTATTTCCTTTATTAGATTCATCATCTATCACACCTTCATCAGTAGCATAGTAACACTTCTTCTAAAATCTTGGATTGTTATGTTTTTGTTTAAGGGCTCTTTCCAAACACCTTGATGAAAAATGACCTATCTTATTGCAAGAAAAACATTTAAGAGGAAATTTTCCTTCATACTTACCTTTTCCTCTTGGTACTATTTTGACAATAAGTTCTTCCAACTCTTCTAGCTCTCTTTCTTGCTCTTCAATATGTCTAATTTCATCCTCATACTTGAATATCTTTCTAGATGAACTTTCACTTAGATCATATCTTTGTCTATCTCTTCTAGAAGTAGTAGCCTTAAATGTAGATTCAACCTTAGGAAGGGCATCACCAAATTCACTCAAATGAAAAGCAGTCAACTTACCAACCAATGTATCTCAGGTTATGTTTGTTACAGTCCGGAGCTCTTCAATAGCACTAGCTTTAACTTTGTAAGAATGAGGCAAGGATCTAAGCACTTTGGCAACAATCTCATATTCATTTATCTTTCCAAGAGTACATCTAATACCACACATAATTTCATTCACTCTTTACATGAAAGTATTAATGTTCTCATCATCACCCATTCTCAACCTTTCATATTTCCCTTTCAAACTCTACAACTTAGCAATCTTCACATTAGCATCACCTTCATACAAGGTTTCTAACTTTTTCCAGATCTCATGAGCAGTCTTTAGATCCATAATATTTGTTATCTCAGAATCAATCAAAGCCCACAACAAAATGTCCTTAGCCTAGATATCATACTCATCATATGTACTATTTAGTGGAATAACATACCTATTACTTGTAATGCTCTAGTAGGGTTCACCAATGCATCTTAGATGGCACTCCATTTCAGTCTTCCACAAAGAATAATTTTTTCCATCAAATCTCAGACTATCCTTCTTGTAACTTGTCATCCCAAATCACCTTAAGCTATTAAACTTCTTCAAAGGAACCTACTCTGATAACAATTGTTGGCAATAAAAGGGTATACAACTAAGAGAGGGGGTGAATCATTTGTCACAAAAGTTCAAAACTTATCCAACTTATTAACCTTATTCTTAGATTTGATTATTAACCATGAAAACATAAATCATCAACACATAAAAAACACACATAACACCAATATTTTTTATGTGGAAACCCTATTAGGGGAAAAACCATAGTGGAGGTCAATCCACAAGATTATACCTTGTTAAAATTATAATAAAAATGAAATATGGGGAATGCACACACATTTAGGAACATTGCCTAGATCTCAATGCTCAATTATAAAGGAAGACACACTATCTTACAAAGAGATTTAGATTAAAGCCATCCAGATTTTTAACTAAGAAAATAACATCTGCTAATGCTTGACTACATCTCCAATTAAGCACATAAATAATTCTTCACTCTTCTTCACACTCTACTCTACCTTCAAATTATTTAGAACATTATTTGTGCACACACACATTTGACATCATTTTTTTGAATAAACAATCACTCTTATATATCCGCAACAAGAAATTTCATCGCTAAAAGTCGGCCACAACGAAATAATAAAATGAATATAAATTGTCAGCCCAAAACATTAAACATTATCAATGTGAATCAACCAAGGTTAGCCACAACTTAGTGAGGACCCAAATCAACATCTCCAACATGAAGAAACTCCATTTAATTTCTCCTTGAAAATCCACAACACGCTACAAACACTATGTCGGCCAAGAACAAGAAAAAAATGAACACGCAAGAGAAAATCTTGGATCATGAGAACAATCTAAAAGCATCCACAAGCATCACAAATCACAAGAGAAGCATCCACAACAACTGAACTAACTAGAAAAACATCATCTTCAATCAGGAACACCAATTGAAGAAACATAAAAAATTGTCAATGGAAATCTTCATAACTCGATCAAATCTTCATGTGGATCTCTAAAACTCAACATGGATAAACTAGATACACTCAACAAAAAAACCATTAGTCCACAATTTTTTATCAACAACGTACAAAAATAACCACCAGTATGTTGGCTACACTGAACTTCACTTCACCACTGACAACCTGCAACTCATTTGCTACAATTTTCTCAATATCCTCGACATATACAACTTCAAATGAATTTATGCTAATAGTGTTGACATCAATGAAAACCGCATATCAACAACACAACCACAACATCCAACAGATGTGACGCACTACATCCCTTAAGTGGTGAATCTTTTATCCTTTGATCGGTCCTCTCTTGAAGACATTAGGAAGGATGTCGCCTAAGAGTAAGACCTCACATGAACTAAGCAAAATCCCTTTGAACATCCCTCTTTCTTGTTGTGTTTTTCCACCTTATTAAATTCATGGAGGTATGGCTTTGATATGGTCCCCTCGAGCTCACCTAGGGTGTCTTAGTCCCCCAAGGGTATCAAGACCCTAATTTTGAGGCATCTTAATTGGGCCACTTTTGGTGTTTGTTCCCCAAGTTTCATGACTTGGGACTAAGAGCCACCTAGGTCATCTTAGTCCTCCTTGAGTCGTTTTAGGGATTTAATTTCAAATTTTGGCAGGATTTAGTGTCCTTTATTTAATGAATTCATATGTTGGCTTGGTGTAATGTAGTTTCAGGATATTAAGCATAAGTAAGTATAAATACAAGGTTCATTCATTTATTTCAACCCAAGTATTTTGTGAGAGATTTTATCATAGCATAATTGAGTTCACAAGAGGATTCAAGAGTAGATTCATCAAGATTCAAGTATCCTATCAAAGGGTTTCTTACATCATGTGTGTTGTTGTGCTAACATTTGTGATGTACGGTTCTGATTCAAGCTAAGCAATTCAAGATCATTCATTTAGTTCAAGATCCATATCCATTGTAGCCTTTGCGCACACATTTTTAGACTTTACAACGAAGTTTTGGTAATCTATAGAATTGCATGTTGTTCATTCACCATTTCCTTCATTTATTTATTTCATTTCAAGGTTTAATTACAAACAAGGGGTTTGACCAAGGAAAACCCCCATTCACTAACAAACAACAATTTTTTCCCTCCTTGCATATTTGTGATTATAGATCTAGGTTGTAATCTTGAAGATCATTCGGAGTGCAAAGGTGTAAAAGTTGTAAAGTTGCATTACAAAGTAGCCATCTTCATGGAAAATCACCTACATATAGAATTCACAAGTTTAAGAACCTGAGATCAGAAAGGAAGCAACTGCAAACCTTGAAGCTTAGGGTCACATTCAGAGTTTTCTAGAATTCAGAATGAGACTAATACACCACCTTTGGAATCTTAGTCCTCTTGAACATATTATTCATAGATTACTTTAGATTTGGTTCTGACATCTAAAGACTCTGCAATTGCCCTAAAAAACAATAGTGGGACAAATACGCCATCCTGGGTGTCTTTGTCCTCCCAGGCATTTCTGAATAGCTTCTTTGTATTTTGAAAATCCTCATAGCATCTCAAGACTTCCCAGGTACACACATCCTATATTTTTGTTACATAATTTCACTATTTGCATCTCATTTAGCTTGCAATTCTAATTCTAGGTCATTTTACATATCACGTCATGTTTTCAAACATTTTCTTTTCCAAGAATTTTCTTGGTGGTGAACCCCTTAGAGTTGAAAAATCCCCCTCCTAGGTCCTTCCTAATTGAGAATTGACTCACCTTGTGAGGTTGCTAGTCAATTCAATTGGGACTCCTAGGACAAATTTGAATGATTTGTGTGGAGAAAGTGCGAGATATACAACAATATATCCTTCCCATTTTCCCATCAATCATAAGGGCCTAGGGAAAATCTTAGCCAAGAGCTTATCATCAAGGATGAAATCACTGTATAAGGTAGTGTATGCAAAATTATGGTTAGAAGGATCTCCTTTCCCTCCATATTTCTCAAACCTAGGAATATTTATACCTTTTGGTATTGGAGTTCTTAATATCTCCATAGATAAGGGATTGATTTTGACATAATATGAAGGTTTCCCATTTTCATTTGGGTTTATGGTTAAAATTTATTGTTGAAGAGATGAAACATTTTGTAAGAGTTTGTTAAGAATGACGTCATTGGTTGTGTTTTGGGATGGAGGTGAATATGGTGGTGTATATGTGTTTGAGGGGTAGGTGAATGGAACACTTATGGGAGGTAAAGTGATAGGAGATATGATGTGAGATGTCATAAACATACAAGGATGGCTAGTGGAAATACCCAAGGTAGAAATGGGTATGTGTAGGATCCTGATGGGCCAAAAAGTGGCGATATGATGGGTATGTGTAGGGTATGTGGCTGACGACTTTTTTTTTACCCAAAATTGATGAAACGAAAAGGGTTTTTAAAGGATATTCTTAGCTTTCCACCAATATAAATTATGATTTACTTTGAATTTAATAAAAAATTATTATTCATTTTCTATTTGAATTACGACTAAAGTCTTGATTGATAGGTTGATTGGAAAACATCTATAGCTTTCAAACGGTATCATATTTTTTGAATCTAAAACATGTGTCACATTCTATGCTTCACATACTATAGGATTAAAAAAAATTAATTTCATGAAGTTTTGACCAAGTTAAGGTGGTCAGACATACAAATTTTTATATTTTTTAAATGTTGTAATAAACAATTCATAATTAATTATTTACTTGGAAAAAAATTACAAAAAAATATATATCAGATTGGGACATGAGTCCTCTACTTATATCTAAAATATTATAAAAAAATATTATCATTTTATTGTGGTTAGGGTGGTCAGACAGACACCTATTTCCTATTTTTTCCCTAAAATTTAAGTACTACTACATTGAAAATTCAAATTTTCACCAAATAGTTTTCTTTTTTTAAATAAACCTAGAATTTTAGAAGCTACATTCAATTTTCTATAGATTCTATTCTTACATATTTTTGAAATAATATAGATAACTTATTCAAATTTTTACGTCAAGTTGCCTAACTCTGATTTTTTTGAATTTTTCACCACTTAAGGGCCTGTTTTTTCCATGATGATCCTACACATACCCAAATGAAATTAGTAGTAGGTTGCATTGTTGTGGTAACTTGAGGGTTGGTGTAAGTAGGAAGAGGAACAATAGTTGTAAGAGGAGGAATTTGAGTTCCTCCTTGACTTCAAGAACTATTCAAAGTTTGAGCACAACTAGTCATTGAGGTAAAATGTTTTCCAAAAATCTAAGCTACATTACGTGTAGTCTCTATTCCTTTTTCACTTTCAATCATTCATTGTATGTTATCTATGGTAGGAGTACCTATGTTGGAAACTTTTTTAGTACTCATTTGGTTTTGTAGGTTTTCCAATTCTTCATGTATTCAAATTATGTTTTCTTGAGGGACACTAGAAACCATTGTTTCCAAATATTTTCATACTACTTGAAAGTAAAGAGTTGCCAAGGGTAGGGCCCATACCTAGTGAACTAGTGTCAACACTATGAGTGAAAGAGCTAGATAACCAAAGATCAACAATGAGTGGGTTATCACAGGATAACATGAGTCTCGAACTATGTCTCACTAGAGTATTAGCAATAGGACACCAATTTTTAAAGCTCAGGCGAAGGACAATCAATGAATGCAAGATAAATGAAATGAACACAAATAAATGATATGCTTTAATTCAAATTCTTATGTTTACAAATACACTTGAAATTTTTAGAATTCAACATTCTCTAATACCATGTTGAGATTATGGATGGACAGTCCCTGAAGCTTCAGAGTCTTCAATGGAGGGCCTTTTCTAGGAAAGATAATCAACCACAGAAAAAGTGTTGGAACTAGGCATGCATAATAAAGATTCTGTTGATCTACTTTATGAGATGAGATGACAAAAAATGTACAAATTCCATGAATACATAGGCCTGAGAGAGATGAAAGATGCAAGATGATGTTGCCATGTGTCATGATCTAACAACATGTGACAAAATGTGAACCCTAACTAACTAGGAAATTATTAAATGTTGAGATAAGTTCTATTAGGACAACTCATCTTCTAGAAGGAATCTTATCCCTACAAACAAGGAAGGGGACATTACCCCATTATTAAATGATTTATTAAAAATGCAACCTAGGACTAAATGACCTAAGTTAATTTATGCTAGTGAATAATTAATTAAATACACTAACACCCCCCATAAGTTCAACTTAGGGAGGAAAATGCAATGATTATGTAGATATGATGATGATGATGATGATGATGATGATGGGTCTCGGCTACGAGGCCATGTTAGGTACCAATTTACATGATGATGCAAAAAAATATCCCACAACTGGAGAAAAGGGGAAAACCTAGTGGGAACAAAACCCCTCTCCAAAAAGGAGATGAAAATGCAAAAAAGTGAGATAGGATGGGAAGGATGGAGGAATCCCAAATACCCCAAGTACACCATCTGTCACATGGATACAATACAATAGCCCCCTCTAGGGAGGAAAGAGAGATATAATATATCCCCCCTAGAAGATGTGATCACCTACAAAAATCGTAAGTGTCTAAAGATAGAACATGATCCAATGTCAACAAACAACTTGTCTCCCTTTCGGAAGAAACATAACCAAGTGCAAGTGTAGGGATGCTTCCCATTCTAGATAGGAATTGAAGGAAGGAAGGATGTATGTTGATGATGTCTCTGAACTCTGCTCAAATGTCTTCTTTCCTGAAGATGAAGATGCCACAATCATTGAATAGGGTGACAAACCAAGACGATGTGAAAACTGATGTTGAACAATATCCAAAGATAGTGATGGATATGATGAATGTGATGGAGAATTGATAGCCCCCCTGAATGAAGTGTCCTCAAAACCATTGAAATAAGTCTAAAGAAAATCCAATGGTAGATGCTGAAGAAACCTCAAATCCCTAATGGAATGACAGGGAAGAGGTCTTATACATGAAATCTCTGAAGAGATACCAAGTGTCTCCAAGATAGTCTCTAGATCCCCAATCAAGGTTGAGACAAAAGGATGAGGAGACTAAAAAAAATCTCCAAAGTCATATCTGAGTAGAGGAGTGATATCCCCTCAAGAATGTCCTCCAAATTGTAGAAGTAGCCAAGTTAGTGATACCTGAAACAAGGCCATCCTGTGATGCCAAGTTTGGAAAATTGAAGGTGTCCTCATGAGTGATGATGATGGAAGCCTTAATCAATGAATCTGGGCAAGGAATCACTGAATGTGAAGGGATACCAATAGTCTCTAATGGAGAAGAAGCACCTGGAGAAACCTTGTCAACCTCTTCGGAAGTTTCAAGAAAATCAACCTCCTACACAACAATATCATCATAGGGTACTTGATATGAGGAATAAAATTTTGAATCTTGACCATCAAGGAAGGGTGGAGTGTCTAAATCTCCATATATCTCCCAAAGGTTAGTCCAAAGGATGTGAGGACAATCACAATGATCAATAGTATTCAAAACATCACAATCAACTTGCATAGCAATAATCTCCAATACAGTGTATCTGCTACAACTCCAAGGAAATTAATGAATACCTTCACTTGGATCAAGAACTATGCCATACAGATGAAGCAATAAATCAAGTGATTGGAGATGGTGTGTGATCCCATCTCGCCATTGTTGATAGTTACCCTTGTGCAGCATAGTCAGAGGAGTATATGAAAGCCCCATAATGAAATTTCTCCACAAAAAACAAAGACACTGACCTTCAATAGAAAATAAAGGCTTGCAAGGATGACGTGCAACTGAAGTGATGCTAGCCGAATCAAAAAATATTTTCCCAAGCTTCATAATATCCAAGTTATTGATCAAATGCACCAAACTGAAAAAATAAATGTAAGAGTACCTGGAGTTGAAATTGATCAATGGTTTTGCACTAATGAAAAAAGCTCTAAAAAATCTTTGTGATGTTGCTGGAATCACCAAAATTTGATGAACAGTTGCGAAGATATGAGCCTTTGAGTCTAGATTAGGGTTTTATCTTTATTTGGATTTAGAATTTTCTACAAGAAAAATTTTGTAGAATGGATTACACCACTAGAAAGTGCATGGAATTCCCTTTCCAACGGTATCTCGTTTGTTGATTTTTCATACCCTAGTGAAAAGTTATGATAAAATGAAAAAAATGACTAGATGAGGCACTCTGTAGGCTAACAAGGAGCAAAAAATAAACCCCTCCAGGCTAGCACTTGGCCACTGATATGACCTGAGTAAAAAAGTTGGCAAAAAAAAGGGTACCACCTCTGGTGGCGGAGCAATAGAAATGAACAATGGAGTGGTGGTTACTTGTGGCACCGCTTGGATTTGAACGAGGCCCCTCGGTCATCGATGGGACCGAGGTCTTGGCTAGTGGGAGCTCCAAACACACCGATGAAAAACACTGGCATTGGTTGATGATCAATTCCAGAAAGTGACATTGGATGGGGCTAGCGATGATGGGTCTGGCAATTGTCAGGGAATCGTGATCGCCGGCAACGGAGGAGGCAACATGGTGGTCGGTACAGGACCAACGGATGGGCCGACATACCTCCCTGCAATGAAATGAATGCGCTGACCAAAAATAATTTTTGCAGACATTGATTTGATAAAAGGCCGACGATGAATAATTTACTTTGATTTTTAGTGTTTCCTAAAGGAAATAAAAAATCAAAATTTTGAATATATGTCATCCTTATAAAATTTGTAGATAGATTAAATGTAAAAGCTAATGGAATAAAAAATTCAACCCCCTTATGAATTCTGATGAAGAAAATAAAGCCTGTGGATTTAAAAAATAAATCCCATAGTATGCCAAAAAAATGTGGATGTCAACCATGGATTAATAATGCAGGTCGCACAAATTTATTTTTCTACAAATATAGAAAAATGCCAAACATATTTTTTTGCCAAAAATATATGAAAAATGGCTAGATTTTTTTCTGAAAAAAAAGTTCCTGCGACTAAAAAAAAATTTCCTCAGAGGATAACTAAGCGAGATGATTTTTTATTGCAAATTTTATGGATAGTACGGTTGATTTTGAGAACCCAAAAATACCTTTGATGGCTCTCGGGTTGATGTATCCTATTTTGATGATTGGGCAAGCGATCCTTGGGTTTTGAGGCCTTCTAAAGACAATGGCGAGCTCATATATGACTCTATCTGCTTCATAAATGAGCTTGGTCCCCACGTGGAGTCAAGTAGCCTTTAACAGAAACCTTCGGCTTGCAAAGAATCTCGTACACCAAATTTCTTGATCAAGGGTTGATGTTTCACTCGACAAGCTCTAATACCATGTGAAAATTCAACATTATCTGATACCATGTTGAGCTTATGCATGCACAGTCCTTGAAGCTCTAGAGTCTTCAATGGAGGACTTTTTCCAGGAAAGATAATCAACCACTCAAAAAGTGTTGCAACTAGGCATGCATAATAGAGATTCTATTGATCTACTCTATGAGATGAGATGATAACAAATGTACAAATGCCTTAAATATATAGGCATGAGAGAGATGAAAGATGCAAGATGATGTTGCCATGTTTCATGATCTAACAACATGTGGTCCAACATGTGAACCCTAACTAACTAGGAAATTATTAAATGTTGAGATAAGCTCTAGAAGGAAAAATCATCTTCTAAAAGGAATCTTATCCCTATAGACAAGGAAGGGGGCATTACCACATTATTAAATGATTTATTAGAAATGACACCTAGGACTAAATGACCTAAGTTAACTTATGCTAGTGTAATAATTAATTAATTACACTAACAGAAATGAAACCAAACTAAGCTAGATCTAATGAAATGAATTAAATAGAAACTCAGCAAACTAAAACAAAGATATAATAATAGAAAACAAAAGAAAATAAATGAAGGTTTAAAT
Organism: Sequoia sempervirens; assembly: GCA_007258455.2. NCBI lineage: Eukaryota > Viridiplantae > Streptophyta > Pinopsida > Cupressales > Cupressaceae > Sequoia > Sequoia sempervirens. The sequence continues at coordinate 994,229,610 of VDFB02281492.1, forward strand.
GTTATAAAATGAATTTTCAAATCTGATTTAGGACTAAATCACCTAGATGGGTGAATGAGTTCCAATTAGGGTTTCTAGAAGGTTCAAACACTGAAAATAGAGAGCCTATAATTACTAGAAATCTAGAAAAATCTCCTATATAGAGACTAAATTGGCCAAGTGGGTGAATGAGTCCTAGATTAGGGTTTTTAAACCAAATTTAGCAAATTCTAAGCTAATGTTAAGGTTTCTATGTTGTATGCTCAAATGATTGTTTGCAAGTATAGTTTTCCAATGAAATTTAATAATGCAAGATGAAAAAATCTAACTTATATGAACTTTTAACTAATCCAAGATTAAGAAGTCCTAAATGTAAATTAACTAATTCAAATATAATGAAAATTTAATGCAAACTAGATCTAGGAATACAATGTTCTCCAAATAAGAAATAAAGGGTCCAAACGTTTGGTTGACTAAAATGAACCAAAGGAAATAAGGTGTCCACCTTTTTAGGAGATGGAGCTTTGGGACCTATTTCGCACTTTAGTTCATTAGGAATCCATGATCCCTTAGCCAACTGACTCAATTTAGGGATGAACTAGGAGGATTCCTTGTGTACTTAAATAGGGGGTTCACCATTAAAATGAAGTTTCAAAGGAGAAATGTAGACACTCATGCACTAAACCTTAGAAACATAAGAGCATTAAATCGGATTGATAAATAGGAATGAAAAGGAATGGTACCTGGAAGAATGATGGAATCCAAGCAAGGTCTACAACACTAAAATTCTACTTTTTGAAGTGTACTAGGACTCATACACTAGGTAGGTTCAGGGTGATTTAGTCATGCTATAGGAATCTAGACAAAATTTGGAATCTTCTAGTAAATATTTAGGTTCTACAAAAAGATGCCAAAAAGGGTCAGAGTAGGAATCATATGCCTAGAGGGGTGATTTAGTCCCATTATTATATTTTGACTGATATTTTTGTATCCTCTAGTGATTTTTTGTAGCTTTTTTCTTTTTTGATCTTCAAGTATGAAAGTTTGAATTCTAGCATGTAGGTGAGTTTTCGTTAAGATGACAACTTTTTGACAACTTGACAACTTTTTCCACTTTTCCTTCAAAGAATAAGAGTGTGCCTTGGTCAAATCCTATTTTGGTTCAAACCTTAAATTGAAATGAAATGGAATGAAGGAATAATGAGTGAACAAATGCAACATTGCAACTCAGCAAACCCTTGAAATGAAGTTTGTAAACTTTTGTGAAATGGCTCCAATTGATGTAGATCTTGACTCTTAATCTTGATATGAGATAATGTCTTTGAATGCTTGCTTGAATAAAAAATTGTCAAGCATGATGCATGAAGACTTTGACATGATGCTTCAATCTTTAATGTTGCTCCAAAAGCTTGATGATTTTATCTTGAATGCTCTTAAATGCGCTCTTGGTCATAAATTTGTTATATTTATTGAATACTTGGAAGCTTAGATATTGTTAGGAGAAATTATGTGAAATAAATTTGTATTTATACTTGTTTATGCAAAATTTATCGAAATTACAACACTACAAGCCGGCATCAGATCTAGGATAATAAAATCTTAACAAGAATTTGAATTAAAATAGGTCCAAGTTAAAGTGAGACTCATACGCTAGGTTGGGTATATGTTTCCTAGTGTCTTAAACCTAGGACACAAACTCCAAGAAGTGTTAATTTTAATGCAACATTTAAAACTAGGCCCCAAGACCTAGGTGGGACCCATGTGCCCAAGATGTCATATGAGTCCCAAATCCCTAGATTTGAAACACAAAACCTCAAACATTAAATTATAAATTTTAATTTGTTACATGGTAGGATTATCCTAAAAACATACTTTTAATTAGGCTTTTGGATGCAAAATAGGGCCAAATAAGCCATAATTGAGGCCAAATTCTAGCAGGGAGGACACAAACTAGTGCAGGGCACCTAGGCATTAATAGAAAAGTTGTAAAGTGTTAGGTATTTTGGCATGTTTAGGTATTTTTGGTTGTAATAAGGTCTATTAAGACCAAATTTCATGTTTTGGTTTTTTTTTGAGTTAGTTGTGGTCAAATTTTAAAAGTTGTTGCAGTTTGCTAAAAGTTGCAAAAAGTTGCAACACAACTTTTACATTTTTTATGTAAAATGGAAGTTGAATGGTTAGAAGTAAAAAATTATGTGGGAAACAGTGGGTTATGATTGAAAATTATTTAAAATCCATTTGTGGTTAGTGGAGGTGGTTGTTGATGAAAATTTGAAGATTTGACATCAATAGAAATTCTATTTTCCTATGTTTTACATTGAAAATTTCTGCTACAACATTTGGTGCGACCTGGGGGTGAACATCTGTGCAGTGGGATTGATAAAGATGTGAATTAAATTTATTTTTCATCTTGTTTCATCAAATTTCATCAAAGTTTGAATGAGTCAAAGTCTTTTTTTTTTTAAACTGGCTTGAAATCCTATGTTTTAGTGTCTTAAGAGAAGAAAATGAATTTTTGGGCCATTCCATTGGTGAGCTAGACTCAGAACTAGTGGAATGGAAGTAGTTAGTGTTTTCTTTGTGTTTATGAAGTTTGCAGGAGTAGGGGATGAGGATTTTGGAAAATTGGTTGATTCCCTAGTTGATTAAACTCATGCTTTCAGGCAACTAAGATGCATAGGTGTTTGGGTTTGTAGAAAATCTTTGGAGAAGTTGTTTAGGGTGATGGGAAATGTTTGTGTAGACCATATTTGACATGTTTTAGGTGTTGGTTTTAATTTTAGAATTATGGAGTGTGAGAATCCTATGGAGGTCACCTAGTTGAGTGAGGCTAATTAGGCCTTATGAGTAGCTTAGCAATCAATTTTTGAGGGTTTTGTTTCAAAACAATCATACCTACACTTTTGATATGTTATCAAATACCAAAAATAGTACCTAGAATAGTCTTTAGAATGTGGATTTGAGTTATTTCCTGTAAGATATGTTAGAAAAGCAATGTTTGCTAACCTATAAGGCATAGTGACAATTTGTGAAGGAAATCATTATGTTTGAGGTATTATGACTTTGTCAAGGGTTTGATTGAGTTATTTTATGTTCATCCACCGTACTCTGTATCAAATTGGCATCAGAGCATAGGTAGGTTTGTGAGGGAGAGAAAGTGTGAAGTGAGAAAAGAATAAGATGCCTCCAAATAATAGCAATATGGCTAGAGAAATGAATGAGATGAAGGAAAAGACTACAAGGGAGATTAGAAGGTTAAAGGAACTGCAAGATATGGTGGTATCAAGGCTTGAGGCTATTGAAACCAATGAAAGAAGAGGTATGGTTTTGGGTGATGAGAGTGACCTCGATAAAGAAGGGGGAGAGGAGAATGAAGAAGAAGAGGAATTGGATCTTGATGAGCAGAGGATGACTAAGCTATTGAGAGCAGTCAAGGAAGATAAACACAAGGTAAAGATTGATGTTCCTATGTATGGAGGTAATTTGAATTAGGAAGAACTTTTAGATTGGATTGCGGCACTTGAAAATTATTTTGAGTTTTAAGATTTTCCTGAAGAACAAAATGTGAAGATTACAAAAGTAAAGTTGAAGGTTCATGCCTTATTATGGTCTGATTGTAAACAGAGTAAAAAGAGGAAGAAAGGTAAGTCAATTTTTTTTTCACGGACAAAATGGTGGCAAAGTTGAAAGGTAAGTTCTTATCGGTTGATTATGCTATTCAAATGTTTAAGAGACTTCAAGGTTTGAAACGAAGAGAAATGGATTTCAAAGCTAACACTGATGAGTTTTATAAGCCAAGTATAAGAGCAGGTCACATGGAGGATGATGTGGAGAAAGTGACTAGATATCTTCGGGTATGTGTAGGATCATGATGGGCCAAAAATTTGCAATATGATGGGTATGTGGCTGGGTATGTGCAAGATCATGATGGGCCAAAAAGTGGCAATATGATGCGTATTTGTAGGGTATGTGGCTGATGACTTTTTTTTATACCCAAAATTAATGAAACGAAAAGGGTTTTTAAAGGAGATTCTCAGCTTTCCACCAATATAAATTATTCTTTACTTTGAATTTAATAAATAATTATTATTGATTTTCTATTTGAATTACGACTAAGGTCCTAATTGATAGGCTGATTAAAAAACATCTATAGCTTTCAAATGATATCACATTTTTTGAATCCAAAACATGTGTCACATTCTATTCTTTGCATACTATAGGATTAAAAAAAAATGAATTTCATTAAGTTTTGACCAAGTTAAGGTGGTTAGACGCATAGGATTTTATATTTTTTAAAATTTGTAATAAAAAATTCATAATTAATTATTTACTTGGAAAAAAATTACAAAAAAATATGCATCACATCCAGACATGAGTCCTCTACTTATATCTAAAATATTATTAAAAAATATTATCATATTATTGTCGTTAGGGTGGTCAAACAGACACCTACTTCTTATTTTTTCCTTGAAATTTAAGTACTACTGCATTGAAATTTCCAATTTTCACCAAATATTTTTTTTTAATTTTTAAATAAGCCTAGTAGTTTAGAAACTATATTCAATTTGCTATAGATTCTAGTTTTACATATTTTTGAAATAATATAGATAACTTATTCAAATTTTTACGTCAAGTTGCCTAACTCTGATTTTTTAAATTTTCACCACTTAAGGACCTGTTTTTTCCATGATGATCTTGCACATACCTGGCTGACAACTGTTTTCTTACCCAAAATCTATGAAACAAAAAGGGTTTTTAAAGGAGATTCTCAACTTTCCACCAATATAAATTATGCCTTATTTTGAATTTAATAAGTAATTATTATTTATTTTCTATTCAAATTACAACTAAAGTCCTGATTGATAGGCTGATTGAAAAACATCTATAGATTTCAAATGGAATCACATTTTTGAATCCAAAACATGCGTCATTCTATTCTTTGCATACTATAGGATTAAAAAAGAAAATTTTAATTTCATGAAGTTTTGACCAAGTTAAGGTGGTCGACATATGAGTTTAATATTTTTAAAAGTTGTAATAAAAATTCATAATTAATTATTTACTTGGAAAAAATTACAAAAAATGCATCACATTGGGGCATGAGTCCTCTACTTATATCTAGAATATTATAAAAAAATATTATCATTTTATTGTGGTTAGGGTGGTCGATAGACACCTACTTCTTATTTTTCCCTAAAATTTAAGTGCCATTTGAAACTTAAAATTTTCACCAAATGGATTTTTTATTTTTTTTAAATAAACATAATATTTTAGAAAATACATTCAATTTTCTACAGATTCTATTCTTACATATTTTTGAAATAATATAGATAACTTATTCAAATTTTTATGTCAATTTTCCTAACTCTGATTTTTCTATTTTTTTTGCCACTTAAGGCCTTATTTTTTCCATGATGATCCTGCACATACCCCTTAGTGGTTTACGATTCAACATTCAAGATGAGTTAACTTTGGAAAATATAAGAACGGTTGAGGAATTCTATCAAATGGCTATTAGAGCTGAAGAGAAGTTGAAGAGAAGGCAAGAAAAGTCAAATAGGGGAAGAGGCAGAAATACTAGAGGAAGAGGTCCATTTTCAAAATCAAGGTAGTCCTATGAAAGTCAAGAAGATACAAGAAAAGTGTAAGAGCAAGGGGAAGATTCAAGAAGTGGATTTAGAGGAGATAGATCAGGCTTTAGAGGCATATGTAGAGGTCAAGGAAGAGGCTTATAGGGATTCACAAAAAAGGTTCTATCAATGCAAAAAATTTGGACATCAAGCATGTCATGGCAATGAAGGTCAACCTTCTACTTCACATGGAAGAGGAATGAGAACACAATTTGTAGAAGAAGAGGGTAATGAGAGTGTACACTCTCCATCACAACATGTTGCTCTTGAAGTTGGGGAATCACTAATGGTAAGAAGAACTTGTTGGTTCCCCAAATCAACAGTTTCAATGAGTCCTAAAGAATAGCCATTTTCTCATATTCAGACTCATAGATGGATTTGGCCAATGAAGAAGATTTAGTCAAAAGACTAAAATCTTCTACACTTCTGGATTTGTTAAACCAAGATGGGTCTCCCCAACAATATTCTTATAATTACTCTTGTGTGCCAAAGTACCTAGTATACTATAAACAAATAATTCTCCTTTAGATGCGTAATAGAGACAATAGCCTAAAGGTTTGCCTAACCTTTATAGTAATTCCTAACTTAAACATAAGAGATGCAATTCATTAAACTCCTCACACAATTAAAATGAGATTGATAAGAAAATTTAATTGTAAAATTGTAGTTTCACAGAAACAGTCTCAGGAAACTGCAACATTAAGAGACCAATGCCATATCTTAGGGTGGAGTCATCCAAACAATGTAACTTAAAACATAACATAGTATTCAATCTTTCATAATTATGTCAATTAGATGATGCATTAGACCATTAATACCAGCAACTAAACTAGCCATACTTAGCAATCCTAGCACACAACTACATAAAACTCCATTTGTGTTACAGCAAATTAACTCATTCTTTGAATGGGAGTAATAACATCAAACAAACATATAGGGAAAGACAACAAGCTAAATAATAATGATCTTTGATTACTCATATTCAGAATTTATGCAATGTGAACAATGGAGACAACCAGTTTAGAATAATGTCATTTACATTCAACTATGACTATACTGTACTTACATTCTTCATTAGAAAACTAAAACCACTCTAGAAACCTAAAGAATCAGCAATATACGCTTGAACCCTTGTTACAAAAGTGTTCTCGTGACAACCAAAATGTACAACCTCCTACAAAATGAGAAGAAGAAAGAAGATATAGAAGAAGGGAAAACCCTAAAACTACATCTGTAGTTGACATTTGGCATCTTCATCTCCCTTGATTTGTAACTTCCTTTGCTTCTTGAAGAATTTTCAATCTACTCCCAAATGCAGGCATCTTGCACTTGTTGCCTTTCTAACATAAAATATTCCCCATAATGATGACCTTCTTCATCCATGCCTTGCTTCTAAAAATATCCTTATAGCTGAAAAATATCTCTTTGAAAGTCTTTTCTTCTCCTTTTACCCCTGTGGTAAAAAATTATTAGCTTCATTGTGAATAAAAATTCACCCATTTGTTTTGTCCTGAGCTTGAAAATTTATTCCTCCACCATTTTTCCCTGGAGCATGAAAATTGTGCTCTCCGTGAAAAAACCTTTCACTCTTCCTTTTAACTTGTAGCATATTACAATTTCAATTTTCACTTATGTGCCCAGCACATAGTCTTTGTTTTATGACTTCACCATGACCCTTTTCTAAAAAATGTTGTCACTTTAAATTTTTCACTGGGCTATTAAAAATTCACCTATTTTTTACTATGCACTTCACTTTAAATATATTCCTTCAAAGTGAAACCACTTGACCATTTTTCAGGAAACTTAAAACAAGTTACCCGTTCCCTTTTAAATGTTTGCTCAACAACATTTAAAAACTACTTTTGGAAATTTTGGTGAATTCCTTTCTTTAAAACTTATTGGGCAATTAAATATTTCACCTGTATTAAAAGCATTTTTTCTTTTAAAAATTCTCACTAGCTATTGAAATATTAGTAGCACCCTTGTATCTACCTCACATTGAAAGTAAATGCTTTAAATGGTGGAGAGTTAAAAAAATTTACTGGCAATATGCAAAAATACTTTACCCGTGCAATTCAATTGCCCGCCCCTTTATTGATTTTTTACTATGAGCAAATCTTTTCAATAATTTTTTATCAAGCAACATTAATGTTCAATCTTCAAATCTTCATTGGGCCCATCTTAAGCCTCCACCAATGCCTACTCTCTTGGTGCCTTTTATAAACTAATATTTTAATATGGCGGGCTGGTGGGGAATAGTATGCATTCATCCACACTGCCTCCATTTCAATCCTCATTTCCTACAATTAATTTGTAGTCATTTCATCTGTGTCATTTTAACTGCTATAGAGATTTTCATGGCATGCCAAGAAACTTGAAAACATTAAAATATGCTAAAAAATGCTTCAAGTCATGGACAACCCCTTTGAAAATCTTTTGGATAGAGAAGAAGCACATTTAATCTTGCAAACAACCCTCAAATCTGCCACAAAATTTTTGCACATAATGAAACATGTTGCAAGGTGTTTTTAATGAATTTTTAGCATTTTTGGCATTACTAGATACTCAAGAACATCTGAATCTTTGTTAAGAAAGCTTCCAATTCATTAGGAATGATTTGAGGGTCTTTTTGGAGGCTACGCTAACATTTCCCAGGTTCTAAATGTCTTTAAAAATCCACCCAAAGACAAAAAAAAATGATTAAACTCACTTTTAGCTCCCTCCACAATGAAAAGCCCCTCCACACAACAATGAAGCACATTTTACAATCCGCAAAATAGCATGGAAACTTCTGTCAAAACATTTACACGCCCAATAGTTCCCATCCCTCAGCTTGCCCACACCCCCACAAGCATCCTCTGGCAGTCACTATTCCCTCTCCAGGGTGGCAAGGAAGTATTGAGGAAATAGAGAAGAAATTATTGTTGAACCATTATACAATTTAATATTGTATCCCTTTTCACATATCCCTCTCCAATCCCCACTAATAGGGAGGTTGGATGAAACAATCACTATTTCATGCTCTAGGTCTTGCTTGGAAGACTCCTAGGGTGTGTTCACTCAACCACTTGAAACCTATAGGACCTCTCCTTATTAGGGTCCCCTGATTTCTCCTTACCAACCCAACTATCAACTTAGATTCTTCCTACCAAGTCAAAACTTGATGCAATCTTGCAACTCAAACCTTAGCCCTTAATTCACCCTAAAGGCTACAATACCTCCAAACTTGAATTAAGCTTTGCAGGGGTGTGGAGGTGTTTCTATTCATTGAAACTCATTCAATTTGGGTTCTTGAGGGTCCTCTTAGCTCCATTTGCAGGTCACTTTCACCAAACCCTCTTTTAAGCCTAAAAAGGCTACTAGCCCTAAGAGCCCCAATTAGGCCTCTTTCTCCGAGAAAATAGGGTTGTTCTCAAATCTTTCCAAAGAACATCCCAATATTTTCTTGGGATTCCTGGTTCATTTTCCCACCTCTCAAATATTTTGAGGTCCTGGGTCTTTATCTGTCGTACAAGGCCTCCACTTGAAAATGGACAAAACTAGGGTTTTAAAGCCTTTTTCTAGCTACTCTCAATCTGTGAAGTGTTCCTCACACCAGATGGACTGATGGAGTTTCCTCTTGATTATGAGGTCTTGGCAAGACTCTAATCTTCCTTCTACAAAAGGAAATTCAACTAGAATCTATCACCCCTGCAAGTTATGTGCTCTGCACTTAAGTCTTCCTAGTCGGGCACCTTCTTGGCTCGCCTAGGGTAAGACTTTACCAACACCTCCTATGCTTCCACAAACCCTACATCTTACCATATATACATACATGGAGTCTAGTCACTATTCCCAAAGGGTCGTACAATTTGTATGGTGGGAAAGTGAACTAATACTCCATTTTCTCAAAACTGTCTGGTTCAGACCAGCAACAGGGTGAAAACAAACTATTTACAAACAGTGAATGAAATTGAATAAAGAAGACTAATAGATTGCACACAATGCTTGAGAAATTACTACACTACATCCTACACACAACACAGTGCCATGGTTAATCCATTAAAATCTCACTTCAAGGCAAAAATTAGTAAATTCACTCAAACACACTGTTTTCTTCAATTTACAAACTTCAAAGCAAATACAAAAATTCTTCCAACCCCACTATCAGGTCGAGGAACACCCTATATAGGTCAAAAAAAGTAGTTATGCATCCCCTTGGTCTGACATGTCATTTACATTGTGGAAAAGTTGCAAAATGCACCATTTTGCAACTTTTTTCCAATTTCTAGTAAACTAAGTAAGATGAGTTTCTAAACTCATCCACCCTTCCTCAATTTCTATCCTAGAGATCAAGCATATCCCTAAGCTATCTCCTCTATTCAATGGTCAACATGACCTTCATGGTAACACATCAAAAACAAAAATTCACCCTAGATTTGCTAATTGCCTAGTGTAACTGCCTAATGTTTCCTAGGTGCTCCTGCACGATTCTCCCCCTCTCTACAAAAACACTAAGGAATGTGAGGAGAGATCGGTGACACATCAATGACCTGCTTCTTAAATTGGGCTTCATCTACCCATGCAGCCTCAGACTTTGGCTTGTCCTTCCACTTGATGAGGTGCTCCATGTACACTTGATGCCTTGTAGATTTCTTCACCCTTGACTCCAAGATCCTTTCTGCTTGAAGCTTGTCGTGAGTAGGTAAGGCTATGTTTCTTACATCCTTGAAGATATCCCTACTATTATGATCCATGTCATTGACTGTTCCCTTATATCTGATCAGATCAGCTACATTGAACACTAGTGAAATCCCTAAATCTGCAGGTAGTTCCACCTTGTAAGAATTCTTTCCATATTTGGCTAATACCTTGCATGGTCCCACTCTTTTCATCTAAAATTTGGTTGATATCCCCTTCTGCAACCTGGATTTGTTGAGGTGGACCATAAAATAGTCTCCTACTACAAATTGTAGATCCTTTCTAGATAAATCCACCTTCTCTTTCAACTTTTGAGTAGCCTCGGTGGCTATCTTCTTCACCTACTCCTGAATCTCCTTCATGGTTTGAGAGAAATCCTCTACATGTCCACTCCTATGCTCCATAGCTCCTAGATCTCTAAGTTCACACACACCTCTTGGGTGCATTCCATACACTATTTCAAAAGGACTCTTCCTTGTAGTCATGTTCACAGTGTCATTGTATGCATACTCAGCCTCTAATATGACCAAGTCCCATGTCTATCCATACTCTTTGGTTAGGCATCTTAAAAGGTTACCTAACACCCTATTAACCACCTCTATTTTCCCATCGGTCTGAGGATGGTAAGCTGATCCAAAAGATAGGTTGGTACCTAATCTGCTCCATAGAGTCTTCCAAAAATGACTCATGAACTTCACATCCTTGTCCGATACAATGCTCAAAGGCAATCCATGGATCCTTACAATTTCCTTGAAGAAAAGGTGAGCAATGTAGCTAGCATCATGTGTGGTCTTGCAAGGGATAAAGTGACTCATCTTGCTGAATCTATCTACCACCACATAGACACTATCAAACCCTGTCTTAGTCTTAGGGAGTCCTACAACAAAATCCATGCTAACACACTCCCATGGTCTATTGGGAATGGGTAGAGGTTGATACAAACCTGCATTACTAGCTCCCCCTTTGGATTTCATACAAACTACACACTGCTCCACATACCTCCTGACATCCCTTGGCAACTTGGGCCAATAGTAAAACCTTTGCACTAGTTCCATTGTCTTGTTGATACCAAAATGACCACTAAGACTACCATTGTGCTTCTCCTAGATGAGATTCTCTCTCATTGATCCTCTTGGAACACATAATTGATTCCCCTTGAATAACAATCCACTTTGCAATGTATACTCTAAGTATTGACTACGAAAGTGATTCTCAAAGTTAGAACATACCTTGTAGGCCTCCGAGAAGTCTTCATATTCACCATAGAGATCCTTGAAACTGTCTATCCCAATGCTCTTGATTTGTATCTCTTGCACTGTCAGCAATCTCCTGCTTAGTGCATCTGCCACCTTGTTCAACTGTCCCTTCTTGTGGTTGATGGTAAATGTGAAAGCTTGGATGTATTCCATCCATTTCAAATGCCTATTACTCAACTTCTCTTGAGTGTTGATATAGCTAAGTGCCTGATTGTCAATAAAGACTACAAACTTTTTGGGTAGGAGATAATGCCTCCACTTCCTAAGTGACTGAACTAAAGCATACAGTTCTAGGTCATAGGTAGAATAGTTTGTCTTAGCTTCATTGAGATTTTCACTAAAGAATATTATAGGCCTGCCTTCTTAACTTAGCACTCCTCCTATTGTAATTCCACTAGCATCACATTCGACAGTAAACAACTTGTCAAAACTAGGTAATAAAAGAATAGGTTGAGTTGCCACTTCTTTTTTTAGTTTCTCAAAACCTTTCTCAACTTCTTTATTCCACTTAAACTTAGTCTTTAAACCACCTTTGATTGTATCTAGGATTGGTGCACATATTCCACTAAAGTTTCTTATAAACTTCCTATAAAACCGAGCCAATCCATGAAAACTTCTTACCTCTGTCCTGGTGGTTGGTGTAGGCCAATTTAGGATAGCTTCCACCTTGCTTGGATCCATCTTTAATGATCCTTGGGATACTACAAACCCCAAATACACAAGCTCCTATTTAAAGAACTCACATTTCTCTAAGTTGATGGCTAACTTCTCCTCTTGCAACCTTTTAAGTACCATCTCCACATGCTTTAGATGTTCTTTTGTTGTCTTGCTAAAAATGAGTATATCATCAAGATATACCACCACAAATATCCCTGTAAAGTCTTTTAGAACTTCATTCATGAGCCTCATGAATGTGCTAGGGGCATTAGAGAGGCCAAATGGCATAACTCTCCACTCATACTACCCATCATTTTTCTTAAAGGCTATCTTCCACTCATCCCCCTCCTTGATTCTGATCTGATGGTATCCACTCTTGAGATCTAACTTGGTGAAATACTGAGCTCCTCCAAGACAATCCATTAAATCCTCTATCCTAGGAATAGGGAACCTATACCTGATTATGATTCTATTTATAGCTCTAGAATCAGTGCATAACCTCCACTTACCACTTTTCTTGGTTGTTAAGACCACTAGTACTACACATGGACTGATGCTCTTCCTAATCAATCCTTGATCTAACAACTGCACTTGTCTAGCTACTTCTACGTTTTGATCTAGTGTAAGCTTGTATGCTGATTTTTTTGGAAATGAAGCTTCTGGTATGAAGTCAATCTGATGGCTAATGGCTCTCTTTGGAGGTAAGGTTGTTGGTGTTCCATCACTCACTATGTCTTTGAACTGTTCTAACAACTTTTGGACTGCTCCGGGTATGATTGTTTTCTCAGTCTTTTCCTCTTCCTTGGGTTGTACCATGACCACATATCCTTCACCTCCTTGATGTAGGTTGTTAATGAACTCTTTTCCACTACTTAATAAGACACTAGGGGTCTTTGAATGTCCTTCTTCCTCATCTGACAGTGACTGCAGTTTGAATGTTTCCCCATCCTTTTTGAATGAGATAGTATTTTCCTTTACATCATAGATGGCACCTCTGTCATATGGCCATGGTCTTCCCAATAGAATATGGCATGCATCCATGGGTAAAACATCACAAATCAACTTATCCTTGTACCCTCCAATGGAGAACTCCACCGTTGTCTCCTAATTTACAAGAACACTCTGCCCTTTGTTCAACCATGTCACCTTGTAAGGATTAGTGTGGGGTACTTTCTCCAACTTCAAATTCCTCACTACCTCCTCAGAGATTATATTGTCAGTAGACCCTGAGTCCACTATGAGCTTGCACACCTTTCCCAATATTTTGCATCTTTCCCTAAATAAGGCTCTCCTTTGCTTTGGTTCTTCTTTGACTGGTTGTCTGATTAGAACCCTATTAAACATCAATTTTTCTCCCATTTCTAACTCAATGTGACTAACCTCTGGTGACTTAGTACTCATGGTGTCCTCTTGAGCATATGCTACTCTCTTTTCTGTGTTTGAAGAAGATGCTTTCTCTGGGCACCTATAAGCTAGATGTCCTACTTGACCACAATTATAACATTTCATAGTGGAAAAGTATGAGCTACTTCTACCTACTCCTCTTCCTCTATTTGAACCTCCTTGGGGTCCTCTACCTCTTCCATAGCCTCCTCTAGAAGTTGTTTCACCTCCATGCTCTGTGAGTGTAGACTCTCCCTGATTTCTTTGTTCAGTCCCTCTACCTTGGTATCCACCTCTATATCCTCTTTGATCTTTGCCTTTGCCTCTACTCTTAGAAGCTTGGTCTTCTTTCCTCTTGCTTCTTTCCTCAATCTTTATAGCTAATTGGTAACATTGGTGTACTGTCTTAGGACTTAGAAGAGTCATCTCCTCTTGGATGTTCCACTTCAAGCCGTTAAGATACCTAGCCACCTTGAGACTTCATCTTCTGAAACATTAGACCTCATACAAAGTTTTTGGAACTCCTTAGTGTAAGTGTTCACATCTTGGTATCTTTGCCTCAAGCTTTGTCTTTTCTTGTGCAACTGAATTTCATAATCATTAGGCATGTATGCTTCTCTCACTTTGGCAACCATTCCCTTCCAAGTAGAGATAGGCTTCTTGCCTTCCTTTTCCCTCTCTGTCTAAATGAAATTCCACCATGTCAAGGAAAAACCTCTTAATCTTGATTTGGCCACCTTTACCTTCTGTGCTTCAGTGACTCCATCACATTCAAAATGGTTTTCCATTCCCTCTATCCAGTCCATGACTAGATCAGCTTCCATTTTCCCACTAAACAGTGGTATACCTTCAAGTGATTTTGCACTCAAAGCCTTCAATGCTTTCAAGAAGGCTCTTCTTTCAAAATAGGGTCAAGTTCAGGGATCTTGTCTTCCCTTGCAACCTCTTCTTTCTTTGGTGCCCTTCCTTCGAACTGCATATCATTCAATGCTTGCTCAAGTTGGTCTATTCTTTCCCTCAATATCTTATTGTCTTCCTCATGTCCTTCGACCATATTAGCCAATTCTGCATTTTTCACCATGATGGTAGAACCACTAGACTCAATCTCAGACATGCAAAAGTCAATCCCAAATCTTTTACTTGCTCTGATACCAATCTGATAGGGAGGTTGGATGAAACAATCACTATTTCATGCTCTAGGTCTTGCTTGGAAGACTCCTAGGGTGTGTTCACTCAACCACTTGAAACCCATAGGACCTCTTTTTATTAGGGTCCCCTAATTTCTCCTTGCCAACCCAGCTATTAACTCAGATTCTTCCTACCAATTCAAAACTTGATGCAATCTTTCAACTCAAACCTTAGCCCTTAATTCACCCTGAAGGCTACAATACCTCCAAACTTGAATTAAGCTTCGTAGGGGTGTGGAGGTGTTTCTATTCATTGAAACTCATTCAATTTGGGTTCTTGAGGGTCCTCTTAGCTCCATTTGTAGGTCACTTTCACCAAACCCTCTTTTAAGCCTAAAAAGGCTACTAGCCCTAAGAGCCCCAATTAGGCCTCTTTCTCTGAGAAAATAGGGTTGTTCTCAAATCTTTCCAAAGAACATCCCAATCTTTTCTTTGGATTCCTGGTTCATTTTCCCACCTCTCAAAGATTTTGAGGTCCTGGGTGTTTATCTGTCATACAAGGCCTCCACTTGAAAATGGACAAAACTAGGGTTTTAAAGCCTTTTTTTGGCTACTCTCAATTTGCTAAGTGTTCCTCACACCAGATGGAATGATGTAGTTTCCTCTTGATTATGAGGTCTTGGCAAGACTCTAATCTATCTTTTCCAAAAGGAAATTCAACTAGAATCTATCACCCGGACAAGCTATGTGCTCTACACTTAAGTCTTCCTAGTCAGGCACCTTCTTGGCTTGCCTAGGGTAAGACTTTGCCAATAGCTCCTGTGCTTCCACAAACCCTACATCTTACCATATATACATACATGGAGTCTAGTCACTATTCCCAAAGGTCCGTACAATTTGTACAATGGGAAAGTGAACTAATACTCCATTTTCTCAAAACTGTCTGGTTTAGACCAACAACATGGTGAAAACATACTATTTAAAAATAGTGAATGAAATTGAATAAATAAGACTAATATATTTCACACAATGCTTAAGAAATTACTACACTACATCCTACACACAACACAGTGCCATGGTTAATCCATTAAAAGCTCACTTCAAGGAAAAAATCAGTAAATTCACTCAAACACACTATTTTCTTCAATTCACAAACTTCAAAGAAAATACAAAAAATCTCCCAACCCCACTCTCAGGTTGAGGCACACCCTATATAGGTCAACAAAAGTAGTTATGCCTCCCCTTGGTCGGACATGTCATTTACATTGTGGCAAAGTTGCAAAATGCACCATTTTGTAACTTTTGCCAATTTCTAGTAAACTAAGTAAGATGAGTCTCTAAACTCATCCATCCTTCCTCAATTTCTATCCTAGAGATCAAACATATCCCTAAGCTATCTCCTCTACTCAATAGTCAACATGACCTTCATGGTAACACATCAAAAACAAAAATTCATCCTAGATTTCCTAATTGCCTAGTGTAACTGCCTAATGTTTCCTAGGTGCTCCTGCACCACCCACCTCCCCGCAATTAATGTTTTTGTCATCAATTCTTTCAATGAGATGGCGGGGAAGTAAGGCTACTACTTAATATTTGCAAATTATAACATTTGCAATATATTAAATATTAAATTTTCCCTAAAACCAATTCACAGAGAGAAACATAACATTTAAAAAATTTAAATTATTTTAAATATTAGCATTTATGAAACATAAAAAAATACACAAATTTTAATTTTGCTTGTCGTCCAATTGGAGTAAATTCACTGCAATCGAACCACGACACCTGGAGCCGCAAAAAATTTTCATAGGGACATTATCAATTATTTAGAGAAAACCCATTTCCTTAAAATTGGCATTGCCGAGAGATTTCTAGAACATCCTTTGTAAATTGGCGCCTAAGACATGTTCATCATACTCAAAATACCTTAAAATAATGTACCAAATGACCTCTTTTTTTTATTAAAATGGAGTTGTAGACAATTCAATCCAAAACAAGAAATGGGTTGTCCTTAGATTTGCAAAATTTGACACTTTCTAGAACACCATTTTTTTCCCTACCGCGATAAGAAAATGATTTAAACCCATCAAAACTTATCCTGAGACCCTAAAACTAAGCAAGCATGTAGAAATTTGACCTAATAATTCAGTGAAAAAAATGGCTTGGGAAAAAATGTCCTAAGATACAAGATATTAATTGGAAAAGTGGCTCACTCAGACTTTTCTGCAACTACACCTGTTCAAAACCAATTATGGCTCAACAAGTCACCACTCCAAAAAAAATCAAACCATCCCCTGAGAAGCTTCCAATGAAAAAAAATCCCATTTAATTCCATTGAACATGTGGATAAGAGTGATTTTCTTCAATCATCATCCATCACGAGATATTGAGGGTCAAAGTTGACCACTTTGAAACATTCTAAAAATGTAGGTGCAAAAACTAAACAAACTACATTTGCTTTTGGCCTAGCAAAAATATAAAATCTTATCATGAGGATTTGAACCTAGACCATGGAGCATATGAATGTGAGGCGAATGAAAGGAATCAATCTGTTTTTCATGACGATCATCCAGTTCTGAAATATCCACTCAAATAGGAGGCCACTTCACAAAACTGAAAGTTCACAAACAACAAAACAATCCCAAAACCCTACAACTTTTCTTTTCAAAACCCTATCAAAACTTATCATGGGAAGCTGAAAATTGACATGTACATTCATATATATCACATGAGTACGCCCACCAAAGGATTTGACATGAAAATCAACTAGATCTAATTTATGAGCCTCCAAAGTAGGTTACTCAGGTAGATTTTGCAAGTGCACTTCTAAGTGTGCAAATCAAAATTTTCAACATGGGAATTCAAAATTTGAATTTTTTTGAAGGTGCTATTAGTGGCTCTGATTGGAGATGCATTCCCTTTATGGGCATGGTGAGATTCCAAATCTCTAGGAGAATAGACTAAGTGCAATAACATTAGGTGACAAAGTCTTAATCAAATTTTCAAACCACATTTGATGGCCCCAGGCCACCAAATGAAAAGAAGTACCCATGTTTTCCTTTGTCAAACACCAGCCTATTGAAAGCCCTGATCTTCATCAATCCATACTTTCCTTTGTAATACCACAACAACTTGAGTGAATGCATTCCTACAAACACAAGTGTCAAGCCACCTTTGAACAAGTGACTACTTTCTCCTTGTTTAGCCTTGCTATCACATGACAACCAAATCACATAGACTAGATCATTGTCAATCCCTTCAATTTTTTATTTTGCAACAAATGGTACCATATGAGAATAATGATTAAGACCATATGAAAACATATTCTTATCACATTTATTAACACCCTTATAATGATTATGCTTGAAGAAGATATCATACCTCAAAAATAGTGTGCAATCCTCTTGTGTGTTGAGCAAAAAATGCTCACACATTTGAAACTACTTTAACTGAATTGTACCACAAGTCAATTTATTATTATTCCAACAACACAACCCAGTCACATCATAACATGCTTCAAGGTTATGAAAAATCATATTTATCAACACCCACAATACTTTCATCTGAAATACTTTGAATGTCGTCACTTTCAGGATTAATAGGATCAACAAAAACCCTTTCGTGTCCACTAGTAGCTTCATGTGCACTATCAGTTGATAGGAATATTGACCTATGTGCCAAAGACTCACTGTTATCTGAAATTTGTTCATTAGCACTTGAACACACATCTTTGTTTTCCTTCCCATAAATGCTTCCCTCATTGGATGAAAACATGTCCATAATCATACTGTGAAGATAAGGAACATTAGAAAATAACTCAATTTCACATTTACTAACATGAGATCCACCATTGTTTTTGTCATATGGCTGCTCTACACATAGACCAAAATGTTCTTCAATATCAATAATTTGAAAATTCATCAAACTGTTTCACATTATCAATGGGTAATAATGTTGATTTGAGATCCATGTGTTTGTCATGATGTACATTTTGATCATTGAATAATGAACCTTTTTTTTTTCAATGTGTACATCATCATCATCTTCATGAATAACTATCATCTCCATATCTACTTCATATAAATAGTCATGAGAAGCAAGGTCACAAGCACGTTCATCAACATCATAGTTAGTATCATCAAGATCTTTATCATTTCTAACACTATGCTTATGATCAAGATATTGAACACACAAGTTTTTATCTTCAAAGTGATCATCATCCATTAAGTGAGTGTGCTCCAGTGATAGCAAACCTGAGCTACAATTCGAGTATTCATCATGTGAAACTTGTTCATTTACTTAAGAACAAGTGACTTAATCATCATTTACATCACTGCATCCTTCATGTGAAGAGAAAAAATCTATCTCATCCTCATAGGAGCATTCATAACCCTCAAAAGAATAATCGGGTTCTTCACTCTCATCATGATCCTCATCACAAGAAAATTTATCACTACATAAACTATGCTCAAAATTTTTTGAGGAAGTGTTTGAAATTTTATTTTCAGCATCTTGATCACTGATTTGTGATGAGAAATCATCAACACTTGCAAGTGTATCTGTATCTCCATCATTGGTATACAAATCTTCATATATGTTGCTTGTGGACTTATTACAATCACTACCTCCATCCATACAACAAGATGATCTTCAGTTTCTGATATACTCTTTTCCCTTGTTTGCATTGTTTTCTAATTTTTGTCAATGGGACAATTGCCATCAACATCTTAAGACATCATATTTTTTGCATAGTCACATTTGGCCTCAACAATTCTGATCCACTCAAGTAGGTAATCAAAACTATGAGGTTTTAATTCTTTTGACAAGGTAATCAACCCTGGCTCAAGGATTTCACAAAATAAATCAATGCATGTTGAATCCTCAATTCTTAAATTTTTGGGGACCTCCAACAAGGCATCCAAAAATCTTGAGAATAAATCACAGGGTGATTCTCCCTTGTGCCTCTTCATGTTAGATAATTCTTGAACACAATATATCCAATCAACTTTGCTCAAATTTTATTGATGTTCAACTTGGAGTTCACTATGATTAGTGTGTTGTAGTGATGGAAAATCAGAACAACAGAAGCATCATTATTTTGACAATCATTTCTATTGTTTCATCCATGAATTCCATTTGCATGAGGTGTGCCAGAATAACCAACACTTTTAGCCATGTATCCTTTCATCATTGAATATTTCATATTGTTCTCAATATCCATGACAATTTGATACGCCTAATGTAATGTTGTAGGCTCTTTATCTCTTAGAAGATAACTTATATCTTCATCAAATGCATCAAAGTATACAATCATACATATTCCATCATTTGGTCTCATGCTTTCAGGAATGTCACCTAATGTTTTTGAAAATATGAGATTGAAAGTTGGGATGAACTCATCTTTTTCTTTCTAGATGTTATTAAGTTTTTGTCACACTGAATGTGGATTAATTCTTTCTCTAAATTGTTCTATAAATGTTGCCATGAACTCATTCCATGAAGATATAGAACACATTAGAAAATATGAAAACCAGTATCTAGCATATTTCTTGAGAGATTGAACAAAGAACTTCATGACTTATCTCAAAATCTCTCATCAAATCAGAAAATTCTTGTAGATGTTGAGATGTTGATTCTGATGTTTTCCCTTTGAACTTTAGTAATGTTCCCTAACTTCATTAGGGAAATGGTTTGGAAAACCTTCAATACCATTAAAACCCAATGGTCTATATCTTTCCATGGAGAAACTTCTTTGGTGACATGATAGGGGTTACACACTCTTCATGTTTGCATCATACACCCCACAGGGATGCATAAGTGAATGATACATTTTATTAACACCCCTTCACAAAATTCAAACATCAACTCTAGAGTTGGTCACTGCACTATTTCTTTCTTTTATCATGACCTTAAAATATTACAATGCATAACTCAAATACAACTACAACTAAGATCTCTTTAATGGGAAGATTTCAAGAACAAGCATACTTCTTCATTCCAACATAGAACCTTCAAATTATAGCTCAGAAGTATGAAAAATTTACCACTACCATTCCCTTTCTTAGTCCTTAATTCACTCAATAGGGAACCAAATTTTTTTCAAGACTTAAATAATTCTCATAAACTGCTTTGAAACATAACAATACTTTCTTTAAATTTATGACAATAACTAGAAACTTGGAGCAGCTGCTAACCTTTCTTCCTTACTGAAAATTTTGCAGATCTAGAACTCTCTCCAAATATTACACAGGTTCTTCAGACAAAGTCGCTACCTCTCTTCACAGAGGACTGAATTTCAAACAACATGAAGCTCTTTGAAAACAAATTTCCTTTTGGGTCTTTTCCCATAACAAAGTCATACAAATTCTTTGAAATTTTGTTGCAAAAAACCCACTTCCAGGTCTCAAAATTGCAATAGCTAAACTAGATGTTCAAATTCACCATATTATTGAATCTTAAGGATAGGTGATCTTCTATCAAAATTTTCATAAGTTTGATCCCCAACGAAGTCACCAATCTATTGCCTCCCCAAATCAACAGGTTGAATGAGTCCTAAAGAATAGCCACTTTCTCATATTCAGACTCCGAGATGGATTTGGCCAATGAACAAGATTTAGTCAAAAGCTTGAAATATTCTATACTTCTGGCTCTATTAAACCAAGGTGGGTCTCCCCAACAATATGCTTATAGATACTCTTATGAGCCAAAGTACCCAATATACTATAAATAGATAATTCTTCTTTAGATGCTTAATAGACACAATACCCTAAAGGCTTGGTTGACCTCTACAGTAATGCCTAATTTAAATATGAAATATGCAATTCATTAAACTCCTCACACACTTAAAATGAGTTTGATAAGTAAATTAGATTGTAAAATTGTAGTTACACACAAATAGTCTCAGGAAACTACAACATTAAGAGACCAATGCCATATCCGAAGGTGGAGTCATCCATACCATGTAACTTAAAAAACCTAACACAGTATTCAATCTGTCATAATTATTCCTATCAAATGATGCATTGCACCATTGATGCCATGCACTAAACTAGCCATACTTAGCAATCCTAGAACACAACTGCATAAACCTCCATTTATGTTACTACAAATTAACTCATTCGTTGAATGAGAGTAATAACATCAAACAAACATATAGGTAAAGAAACAAAGAAAAATAATAACAATCTTTGATTACTCATATTAATAATTTATGCAATGTGAACAATGGAGACAACTAGTTTAGAATAATATGCCATTCACATTCAACTATGGCTATATTGTAATTACATTCTTCATTACAAAACTCAAACCACTCCAGAAACCTAAAAAATCAACATTATACACTTGAACCCCTATTATAAAAATGTTCCCTTGACAACCAAAACGTGCAACTTCCTACAAAATGAGAAGAAGAAAGAATATATAGAAGAAGGGGAAACCCTAAAACTACATCTATAGTTGACATCTAGCATTTTCAGCTCCCTTGATCTGTAACTTTTGTTTCTTCTTGAAGAAGTTTCAATCTACTCCCAGATGCATGCATCTTGCATTTGCTGCCTTTCTAACATAAAATATTCCCCATAATGATGACCTTCTTCATCCATGCCTTGCTGTTGAAAATATCCTTGCAGCTGAAAAATATCTCCATGAAAGTATTGTCTTCTTTTTTTACCCCTGTGGTAAAAAATTATTAGCTTCATTGTCAAAAAACTTCACCCGTATGTTTTGTCCTAAATTTAAAAATTTATTCCTTCACCATTTTTCCCTATAGCATGAAAATTGTACTCTCCATGAAAAACCTTTCACTTTACATTTACCTTGCAGCATATTACAATTGCAATTTTCATTTATGTGCCCAACACATAGTCTTTGTTTTATAATACTTCTTCGTGACCCTTCTTTAAATAATGTTAGCACTTTAAATTTTTCACCAGGCTATTAAAAATTCACCTAAATTTTACTATGCACTTCACTTTAAATATATGCCTTAAAAGTGAAACCACTTGACCATTTTTCGAGCAACTCAAAACAAATTACCCATGCCCTTTTGAATATTCTCTCAACACCATTTAAAAACTACTTTTGAAAATTTTGGTGAATGCCTTTCTTTAAAACTTATCAGGCAATTAAAATATTTCACTTGTATTGAAAGGATTTTTTCTTTTAAAAATTCCCACCGACTATTGAAATATTAGTAGCACCCTTATATCTACCTCACATTTAAAATATATTTTTTAAATAGTCGAGAGTTAAAAAAAATTATCGGGGATGTGCAAAAATACTTACCCATGCAATTCAATTGCCCACCCCTTTATTGATTTTTTACTATGAGCAAATGTTTTCAATAAATTTTCACTGAGCAACATTAATGTTCCATCTTCAAAATTTCATTGAGCCCGTCTTAAGCCTCCACCAATCACCGCTCTCCCGCTACCTTTTATAAAAAAATAAAAATAATATGGTAGGCTAGCAAGGAACGGTATACATTCATCCACATTGCCTCCATTTCAATTCTCATTTCTTTCAATTAATTTGTAGTCATTTCATTTGAGTCATTTTCACTGCTACAGAAATTTTCATGGCATGCCAAGAAACTTGAAAACATTGAAATCATGCTAAAAAATGTTGCCAAGTCATGGACAACCCCTTTGGAAATCTTTTGGAAAGGGAAGAAGCACATTTAATCTTGCAAACAACCCCAAAATCTGCCCCAAACTTTTCACATGGTAAGAAACATGTTGTAGGTCAGTTTTAATGATTTTTTGGAAGTTTTAGCATTACCAGATACTCAAAAACATCTGCATCTTTGTTATAAAATATTCCAATGCATTAGGAATGGTTCGAGCATCATTCTGGAGGCTACATTAACATTTCCTAGCTTTCAAATGTCTTTAAAAATCCAACCAAAGACAAAAAAACGTGATTAAACTCACTTTCAACTCCCTCTACAATGAAATGCCCCTCCACACAGTAATGAAGCACAGTTTGCAATCCACAAAATACCATGGAAACTTCTGTTAGAACGTTTACACGCCCAACAATTCCCATCTCTTAGCTTGCCCGCACCCCCATAAGCATTCCCTGGCAGTCTCTCTTCCCTTTGCAGGATGGTGGGGAAGTATTGATGAAAGCAAGAAGACATTATTGTTGAACCCTTATAAAATTTAATATTTTATCCCTTCTCATGTCTCCTTCTCCAATCGTCGCTTCCCCGCAAGTAACACTACCATCAACAATTCTTCCAACGAGCTGGCGGGGAAGTAAGGTTGTTGTTTAATGTTTGCAAAGTATAAAGTTTGCAATATATTACTTATTAAGTTTTCACTAAAACCAATTCATAGAGAGAAAAATAACATTTAAAATATTTTAAATATTTTAAATATTAGCATTTTTTAAACATTAGAAAATACACAAATTTTAATTTCGCCTACTGTCTAATTTGACGAAATTCATTGCAAGAAAACCGTGACACCTGGAGCCACAAAAATTTGCATAGGGACATTATCAATTATTGATAGAAAACCCATTTCCTTAAAAATTACATCACCGAGAGATTTCTAGGACCTCCTTTGTAAATTGGCCCCCGAGATGTGTTCATTGTACTCAAAATACATTAAAATAATATATCAAATCACCTTTTTTCTAATGAAAATGGATTTGTAAAAATTTCAAGCCAAAAAAATAAATGGTTTGTCCTTAGATTTTCAAAATTTGACACTTTCTAGAACACCATTTTTAGCCCTATCGCAATTAGAAAATGATTTAAATAACCCATCAGAACTTATCCTGAGACCCTAAAACAAAGTAAGCATTTAGACATTTGACCCAAAAATTCAATGCAACAAATGGCTTGGGAAAAAATATCTTGAGGCATAAGATATTAATCGACAAAGTGGCTCACTCAGACTTTTCTGCAACTGCACTTGTTCAAAACCAATTATGGCTCAATAAGTCACCACTTTGAAAAAATGTCAAATCATCTCCTAGGAAGCTGCCAATGGAAAAAAAAAGCTCATTTAAGTCAATTGAACATGTGTGCAAGAGGTATTTTTTTCAAATCATCCATCACGAGATATTGAGGTTCAAAGCTGACCACTTTGAAACATTCTAAAAATGCACGTGCAAAAATTGAACAAACTGCATTTGTTTTTGGCCTGGTAAAAATATCAAATCTTATCATGAGGCTCTAAAACCAAACCAGGGAGCATATGAATGTGAGGATAATGAATAGAATCAATTCATTTGTCGTGAAAATCATCTAGTTGTGAAATATCCACTCAAATAGGAGGCCACTTTGCAGAACTGAAAGTTCACAAACAACAAAACAATCCCAAAACCCTTCGTATTTCCTTTTCAAAACCCTATCAAAAATAATCATGGGAAGCTAAAAAATGACATTCATGTTTACATATATCACATGAGTATTCCCACGAATGTATTTTACATGAAAAACAACTAGCTCTAATTTATGACCCTCCAAAGTAGGTTACTTGGGCAGATTTTGCAGGTGCACTTTTGAGTGTGCAAATCAAAATTTTCAACATGGGCATTCAAAATTTGAAATTTTTTGAAGGTTCCATCAGAACTCTCATCAAATCATCAAAGGAAAATGATCCATCACAAAGGACACTATTCAAGACAACTTGTAAGTTCTTGGGTAAGGCATGCAAAGTTGTAATTGATTCAGGGCTTAGCATAGATAACATGGTTTCAGTTGAGATGGTTAATAAACTTAAGTTGCCAAGAATACCACATGATACTCCTTATAAATCTTTTTGGTTGAATGAGGGTCAATATGTTTTGGTAAGTGATAAAAATTGGGTAGAATTCAATATAAGGACAAAATTTTATGTGACATATTACCTATGGATGTGTGTCATTTGCTGCTAGGGAGGCCTTGGCAATTTGATAGGAATGTTATGTATGATGGAAGGGGAAATACCTATGAGATAGAAAAAGATGGAATATATTATACTTTGACACCATTGATGGAGGAGGACAAAGGACAAACTAAGGAATCCAATGTGATGATGGTAGGTAGGAAGGAGTTTATAAAGGTAGAGGAAGAAAAACACATGAAGTTTGCAACCACCACTAAACATAAAAATACTATGACAATAGCTATTAAGAATGATTCACTTATGGAGGGAAATGATATTGAGTTTAAGGTCAAGGATGAATTAATCTTGAAAATTCAAGATGGGCTTAAAAAGCATGTTGTTGTGATGATAGAAAAAGTACTCCATTCATTGTTTTTAAAAGGGTATTTTGATCATTCTTTCATATCAAAGGTTGGTATACCTGAGCAAGTAGTAGTCATAGGGGTAGAACAACAGATGTGAAGTGATGAAAGGTAGAGGTGAAGAGATCAAAGATAGACTACAAGGGAGAAAGAGAAAGTTCACAAATACAATTGAAGTGAAGAATAAGGCAATGCCTTACAAGAGAGGAGGATACATGGTATTAGGTAAAGAGGAAGATTCAACAAAATTCTTAGGTGAAGGATAGGTCATGTATCTTCTATCAAACAGACTTCTAGAATTGAAGCATAACTTAGATGCCAAAGAGTTCAACAAGACAAGAGATGATGCATATTTTTTAGTTTTTGGTCCATTGGAAGGGTTTCATAATAGAGAAAGCACTTGGAGGCCAGAGGATAACATGATCAAGTAGGATTCTACTGTTTCCATGTTGTCCTCAAGGCAACTTGAGTTCCTTTTTCTCGGAGAGTATGGTTCAGGGCACCTAGGCATTCATGGAAAAGTTGCAAAGTGTTATGTATTTTGGTGTGTTTAAGTCTGTTTGGTTGTAATAAGGCCTATTAAGACCAAATTTCATGTTTTAGTTTTTTTTTGAGTCAGTTGTGGTCAAATTCTAAAATTTTGCCCCAATTTGCTAAAAGTTGCAAAAAGTTGTAAAGCAACTTTTGCATTTTTTATGTACAAGAGAATTTGATCAGTTAGAATTCAAAAATTAGTCAGAAAATGGTGGGTTATGATTGAAAATTCTTTAAAATCCATGTATGGTTGATGGAGGAGGTTTTTGATGAAAATTTGAGGATTGGACATCAATAGAAATTTTGTTTTCCTGCCTTTTACATTAAAATTTGTTGTTGCAATGTTTGGTACGGCCTAGTACAACCTGGGGGTGAACATTTATGCATTTGGATTGATGAAGGAGTGAATTAAATTTCTTTTGCATCTTTTTTCATTAGATTTCATCAATTTTTGAGTTAGGGTCTTTTTTTTCTGAAAAACTACTTTGAAACCCTAGGTTTTAGTGTCTTGAGATAAGAAAATGATTTTTTGAGCCATCCCACTAGTGAAATGGCCTAAGAATCGGTGGAATGGAATTAGTTAGGGTTTATTTTGTGTTTATGAATTTTGTAGGAGCATGGGATGAGGATTTGGGAAAATTGGTTGATTCCCTAGTTGATTAAACTCATGTTTTTAGGCAATTGAGATGCATAGGTGTTAGAGTTTGTAGAAAAGCTTTGGAAAAGTTGTTTAGGGTGATGGGAAATATTTTTTAAGATCATATTTGACATGTTTGAGGTGTTGTTTTGAAGTTTAGAACCCTGGAGTGTGTGAATCCTATGGAGACCTAGTTGAGTGAGCCTAATTATGCCTTATGAGCAATGTAGCAATCATTTTTTGAGGGGTTTATTTCAAAAAAAATAATACCTACACTTTTGATATGTTATCAAATGCCAAAAAGGGTACCTAGAATAGTCTTTAGAATGTGGCTTTGAGTTGTTTCCTGCAAGATATGCCAGAAAAGGGTGTTTGTTGACTTACAAGACAGTGATAATTTGTGAAGGAAATCATTGTGTTTGAGGTGTTATCACTTTTTCAAGGGTTTGATTGAGTTATTTTATGTTCACCCACCATGCTTTGCATAAAAAACAAGTGTGAAAATGTAAAGGGATACATTTTTCTACACTACACTATCAATCAACATTAAGTGCCACTAATGTACATATTCATATATCTTTGCAATCATTTTTTTTTCCATTTATATAACAAAGACACTAGGAATTTAAAAGATATCTATGTAATTTTATCATTTGACACTGATAAATATCAACTGAATTGACTCTTATGTACTGCAAAGTGAGAAAACACAAAGTGCATCAATTGGATTAAGAACATCCCTCAGTCTACCAAGGCCTTTATCATAGGTCATGACATTGATAATCTGTCACATGTAACATACATCATATCACTATTATAATCATAATATTATCAATTTTCTATGCTAACTTCTAGCTTGGCACAATAAGGATCATTCAATAACATGCTAAATAATAGAGTGATGGCAATTGGTCGACCATCGCTTTGACAAAATAGTAGAACCATTTGGAGGTAGGTTTAGATATCTAAATGATGGTATTGTTTCACAGTTTGGAATGTTTGGAATGATGAAATCATTCATCAAAATGTATAAATATTCAAATGATGGTATCATTTGATGGTTCATTAAGCAAAACAAAGGCTTAGTCATTCATAAACATGTATTGAAATAGAATGAAAGTAAATGGTTTGAATGGATACCATTTCAAGAGGAATGATCATCATATTCGGTGATCATCAATAAATTTGATACTCTATTTACAGGAACAAAGACCCATCTCTGTGTGGATTCTTAAAACCTAATATGCAACACGACTTGACACCACTACAGAGATGTTATCCCAAATGGGGGTTTGTAAACACAACTAGATAAGTAGGAATCATTAACAGAGGATAGATTATGTCAGCTATGGCCACCCACAAATTTGTAGTATGCAAACAAGGACCCAACTATGGTAAGGATGGGTTCGACTAGATAAAAATTTACATGGCAACTTAGGAACAAAGGAAATGAATGGCCATTTTTCTACCTTACACAGTGAACAATGCAATCATGTTTTGTTTACTTACACTGAATCATAGGTTTAAACATGCATTTTACTAGTAATAAAAGAATAACAAATGCACATACAAAAGAAATATTTTTTTCCAATACATTCATTCTTATTGAATAGGATCAAATTAAGAGCATGAAAAAGCCATACTTTTACATAGAAGGAAAGAACATGAAAACCTAATAAAAGGCTTGAATTATCTCATTCTCGTTGAGTGTATTCGATGTTTTTTTCTCTATTGAATATAGAAACAACTCCTATTCCTTGGGTTCATTGCTTCCTCATGATCTTTTCCCTAAAATATTCTCTACCTTTTTCCTAGATCTCCACTTCTTTTCTTCAAGATCACCCTCTAACCAAGGATTATGCATTTTTGTAAAATTGGAGGTGGTCTTTACTCTCCCACATCCTCCTCATACTTAGAAACCCACTCCTCCATGCCTTTTGTGGATAAAATATCTTGCCAGTATGGGCACCAATTATGTTCATGGTGTTAAAAAGTGTTGTCATAATAGTCGTTTACAATTCCTGAGAGGAACAAATTTTAGCTAAAATCGCATATTTTTAGAAAATATAATGATTTAAGCCTTAAAAAGTTCCATTTTAAGGATTCCAATTGAAGAGGGTTTGATCAAATCACCTTAGATCAAACCCCCTTGGATAGAACCTGCTAGTTTTAAACCATACCTATAAATGCATCTCCTTTACACCTATCAAAATCTTTGATAAAAAATCACTTTTGATTTAGATTTTGGGGGATCAAATGAATTCATTTAAAATTTATTTCAAATGATTATGGTATTCCTTAGAACAAGCTATCAATGAATATAATTTTAATATGTTTTGGTTTTGTTATGTATTTGTTTTTTAAGTTTTATTAAACATAGGTTTTCATTGAAAATAAATTTTTTGTTCTTCACATGTGGAAAAATAGAAGATTATCAAAAAAAAATTGAAAAATATGAGTGCACTAGATATTGAAGTCCTTGATCCAACAAAAAAAATTTAAATTTTGACATATACAAAAAAAGTTACGCGTTATACAATCATTTGTGAATTGTAATTAGTTTGACTTTGAAACTTGATTAAGGAAAAAATATTCAATAAAAAACTATCTAACCAAGTGGAAGCACTAGATATCAGAGTTAAAAATCTAAATTTGAAAGAATTATAATTTTATCCTTCATGGAAAAAATTTATGCATTATATGGTGTGTGTCACTTTTTAAAAATGTTGTTTTCTGAAAAAAATATATTTTCATGGGAGATGGAAAAAAGAAGTGCAATTTGATTCCAAAAATTTTGAAAAAAATATTTTTAGAATCTACAGACAAAATTTGATGAGACTCTAATTTGCACCATCTTCAAATTCCTCACAGTTTAGCCGCTATAGGTGCCCGAATGTGAAGATTTAGTTAAAAATAATAATTTCAGTGTCTAGTTTGGCCAAAAATTGTAAACCGCTATTATGGGATCACCCTAAAAGGTGTTACCATTTTTTTCCCAAAGTGATCAATTGAATTCTTTCCCATGTGTTGAGTTTCACATAAAGAATTTTAACTTTCATATAAAGGAAAAAAAAATCCACAATAATATATTATATTTATATAATATATTCATCATTTCTTTCCTTTTTACCTCTCATGAGGGCATTTATATTTCAATTTAATCATTCTACTCAAGTATAGTTAATATGCACATAACAATTATATTTCCAACACCATTGTTATTATGAAATTAGCATTGAATGGTCAAGGTAAAGGAAATGCTTCAAATGATTTCTTTCCATAAGCGTACCCAATTAATCATTTATATAATTTCACACAAGAAAAAATTATATCTACCCAAGTTGCAAGTTAAATGTACAAATGCTATGATTTTTCAGTGGTGTGTGCACATTCCAGATTCCATCATGCTTACCGTTCATCATTCTACTAAATACTCCTACCTCAACCATGTTCTAGGTCTTTAACCTATTCCTACATTTACACACTTGCAGTTGTAGAGTTTCATCAATAACCATTAATAATACTTGAAATGAAAAATATTCCATTTCACATCATAACATTAATCTTTTGCATATTCAATCATATGAATACAAATGTATTTCAAATGACATCAAAATCTTAAATTTATCACAAGTCAAAACTGATAAATTTCATTTTCCATAAATATTTGAAATAACTTAACATTATTAAATGTAAGAAAAATTTGAGAGGTGACATCCTTCCCCACTAGAAAGAGTCAACATCCTGATGTCTTATTAGACAACACTAAATTATATATATCTATTTCAACATTCAATCATATTGTTATTCAATCCAAAATTTCATAATATTATAATTCCAAATGCTAGAGCAATAGTATTTAAATGAACATTAAGAGTATTTCCAGAAATCAAATAAAGAAAAGATCATTCTATTTCCTTTGCATCCTCCCATGTAGCACTATCCTCAGAATACTGGTCCCATTGAACTTTATATTGGACAATGTCTCTATTTCACAACTTGACGTTACATCTATCTAGAATTCTAATGGGCTTCACTAGCACCACTCTTGGATCCTACACCTATAAATAATTTCAATCAAGCATATGAGATGCGTCTAGATGATATGTCTTAAGAAAAGAAACATGAAATACATTATGGAGTTGAGCTAGAGAAAGTGGTGGAGCAAGTTAGTATGCAACCAGGTTAATCAATTCCAACACATCAAAGGGACCCACATATCTAGGGGCCAACTTGGAAGATTTTCCAAAATTAATTGAGATCTTGTGTGCCTTGACTCTCAAAAAGACCTTACCTCCCTCTCAGAACTATCTAAAGTTTTTATTCTTTTTGGCATAGCTTTCTTACATATATACTTCTTCCTTTAGTCTACCCTTGATGACTTTCATCTACTCTTCCATCTCTTTGAGCATTTCAGGACCCATTATAATCTTGTCTTCCAATTTTTCCTAACTGATGGACCTATATGACACTTTCATGTGTAAAGAGCCTCGAAAGGTGCCATACCTAAGGATGTGTGGGAAGACTTATTATATGAAAATTCTACTAAAGGTATATACTCTTCCCACGTATACTATTGATCCATGCAATACATTTGTAGGAGATCCTCAACTACCTAGTTGACACTCTCTTTCTAACCATCGGTCTAAGGATGATATGCTAAACTAAAATTCAATGTAGTTCCCAAGGCTGCATTTAGATTTTTCTAAAATTTGGATGTCATCTGGGTATCTCTGTCGGATATGATATCCTTAGGCATTACATGCAAATGAAAGATCTTTTGGAAAAATTTATTGGCCAAGGATAATGTTCCATCCTTAAGGTTTCCTAGAATGAAATTTTCCACCTTAGTCAACTATCAAATACTACTAGGATGACATCATGCTTTTTTTTGCTCAATGGTAAACCCTAAATAAAGTCCATGTTGATCACTTGCCACTTGCACTCAGGGATGCCATGAGGATAGAGAATCCCTACTGGATGCACATCTTCAGCCTTGACTTGCTGATATTCCAATCATCTGGTTACATATTCCACTGCATACTTCATGAGTTTAGGCCAAAAATACAAATATTTCAATTCTACGATCATCTTGACAACTTCGGGGTGTCCAGAATATGGTGCATTGTGGATTTCCTCCAAGAACTTTCTAAAATCTCTAGAATCTAGAATATGCATCCTCCTTTGATATCATAGGGTTCCATCTAGTTCAAATTCATACCTATCATATCGATTGTCTGAAGGGTTCACCTATAGAGCTTGCTTTACCCTTTCATAGTTCTCATACCCTTGCAAGTGTTGCATCACTTGTTTCCTTAGAATTGACCTTGTCAAGGTCATAGCTGCCAAATGTATTCTTCTACTAGAGCATCTACTACTCAATTCTCTTTTCCTTTAATCTACTCAATTCCAAAGCCATACTCACTAAGGAATTCCAACCACCTTCTTTGGCATGCATTGATATTTGGCTATGTGAAAATGTATCTCAATCCTAGATGATTTGTGTTAATCTCAAATGGCTTCCCCAATAGGTAATGCATCCTAATCTGCAAGGCATGCACTATTGTAGCTAATTCTAAATCATGTGGTGCATAGTTTGTTTCATGTTGTTTAGTTCCTTGACTCAAATTCCACCACTTTCCCATCTTGCATTAATACAAATCCTACACCATCTCTTGAAGCATCTATGATCATTGTAAATTGACCATTAGGATCAAGTATATAGTCAACACTAGGGTTGTTGTGAGCTTCTCCTTCAGGAGTTGAAAATATTTCTCACACTTTTTTTCCATTCAAACTTTTCACTTTCCTTTGAAGAGATTTGATTAGGGTTGTGATATGAGAAAATCCCTATACATACTTCCTTTAATATCCTGCAAGTCCTATAGAGATTTGGACTTCTATCACACTTTGAAGTGCCAACCATTCCACTATTGCCTTTATCTTTTTGAGATTCATAGAGACTCCCTCTATTGATATGATGTGACCAAGGTAATACAATCTATCCTAATAAAATGAACACTTGGATAGCTTTCCAAAGAGCTTCTTCTATCTTAGATATTGTAAGAATATCCTCAAATGCCTATCATGCTCCTCAATGGACTTGGAATAAATCAAAACTTCACCAATGAAGATCAAGAGACAATCATCTAAAAAATCTTGGAATACGCTATTCATGAGATTCATAAAATTCATAGGCACATTGGATAAACCAAAAGGTACCATCGTGAACTCGTAGTGTCCATACCAAGCTCAAAAAGAAATATTAGGGTTGTCCTCTTCTTTTATTCTCAACTAGTGATAACCATGTATAAAATCTATTTTAGAGCACACTATTGCTCCATTCATCTAAAAAAATAGCTCATCAATCCTCATGAGAGGATCTATCTATTCTTGATGGTCACCTTGTTCAACATCTGATAATAAAAACAAAGATAACTGGTGCACCCCGAGGAGACACTCTAGGTTAAATAAGCCCCTTGCTTAACAGTTCCTACAATTGCGCCTTCAATTCGAATAACTCGGTGGTAGTCATCTTACATTGGGCCTTAGACTATGGTTTAGCTCCTACTACTAGATCAATAGTGAAATCAAATTCTCTTTTAGGAGGTAGCTCTATGAGTTTCTTAAGAAATACATCTCCACACTCCTTAAGAATAGGGTAATCATCCAAATAAGGCTTTATATTTTCAAGTTCACTCGCATATACTACATAGATGGTACACCGCTTCCTTTGAGTCCACTTGAGATGTATGGTTGAGATCTGCTTAAGCTTTAGTGGCCTCTATAACCCATGTACCTCAACTAGGTTCCCATAGTCATCTAAATAAGTAACAATTTTATCCTCATAATTCACTATGGAGTTATGTTTAGTCAACCACTTTATCCCTAAGATCACAATGTAGGAATCTAAGGGTACCACATAAATATTGACTTGGGTCTGGAAA
This sequence comes from Sequoia sempervirens, assembly GCA_007258455.2. Classification (NCBI taxonomy): domain Eukaryota; kingdom Viridiplantae; phylum Streptophyta; class Pinopsida; order Cupressales; family Cupressaceae; genus Sequoia; species Sequoia sempervirens. The sequence continues at coordinate 994,263,682 of VDFB02281492.1, forward strand.
CTAGAAAGTTCTTACTTGCTACAATATAGACATGAATCCACCCTCTGCTCTACATGATTTCCATATTGGACCATTGATGAATTGGCTATGTGTCCAAGTCTAATAGGTAACTTAGAAATTATTCTTGGATCAACAACTAGATTGGCAAGGCTTGATATTCAACTTGTCTTCCATCTATTGTCACATGGATCTAATGTTGATTTTGTTCCTTTCATGCCTTTGAATGTTTTGGGAAACTTGATGCATTATGCTCACATCTGCAGGTGTGGCAACCATCATGAGGCCCTTTTTGACCTCTCGACCTACCTTCCTTGGAGCTCTTATGTTAATTATAAAAGTTTCCTTTGCTTTTGTTGGCTTTCTTGTTCTTTTCGCCACTACTGCCCTCTACTTTCTCCTATGAGTCACTTCCTCTCTTTAGATTTCTTATTTGGTGGGGATTTTCTCCTTTCTAAAATTTCTTATTCTTGAACCGAGACTTAGAATTTGAATTCTTTTGGAAATTAGATAACTATTGCAACTTTTGTTCTTGCTTGGTGACCTTCTCGAAGACCTACTCCATGGTAAGTGGGTTATGTATGTCCACCTCTGCTCCAATCTGGGGCCCTAACCCAAGTATAAACTTCTATATTTGGAAGTACTCATTGATCTGGTACTAAGTCACACACTTCAACAAATGAGTGAACTTTTGTCAATACTGAGTTACTAACATGATCCCTTGAGCTAAGTTCTAGATCTTTGTCATCTTCTTATCGAATTTTTTTTATGGAGCCACCTTTTCTAAAAATACTAGAGAAATTGTACCCATGTGGTCACTCCAGGCTGTAGTTTCTATTTTTCCATATCATTGTCCTACCATGTGATTTCCTCACCAGAGAGTTGGTATGCTACCCATATAGCTTTAGTTTCATTTGATAAATTTTGAAGCCTAAAGTACTTTTCCATTTCAACGATCCATGCTTCTTCTTTTTATCTAATGGTTTTATTGTCAAACTTTGACAACGCCACCCTTTTCAAGTCCTTGTCGAGCTCTCCTCTGATTCTAGCCTAGTTATTGACATCTGGATCTTTATTCCCTTGTGGCCGATCCTCATTCCTCTAATCCTGAGCATCTCTTAGACCTCAGAATTCCCCTTCCAAATGGTCTATTTTAATTTCCTATCAATTTAGGAGGTCAAGGATTCAATCCAACCTTTCATTTTGACCTTCATTTTGACTGCCACGTGAACCTCCATTGCTAATGTTCACCATGATGGTTCATGAATGACCTATGCCACAACCAACATTTAGTACAACTAAAAAATGTTTTTTATGTTTAATTCCACACATAATAATAAGTTACAACATGCAATCATAAAAAAAAATATTCATGTTCATTCATAACAAGAATAAGTCATTCAATCTCACAACTTTGAACACAAGAAAGACTTTATTTATAATAATAATGGATTACAAAGATCTTGATTTATAAAATTTCCTCTTGACTAGATAGGCTACTCATTATCAGATAGAGGAAACTCCTCTAGTTACTTGTCAGAGTCTATTACAACCTTCTTGGAAGAGGTAGGATGTGCACGCAATCACTTGTTTTCCACTTTATTCAAAATGGGTTCCTTGTGTTTGCATCCCAAAGGCCAATATCGAATTCAAGAAGGTTTCTTAGTTTATACAGTGTGCTTAGACTCTTCAATTTTCTTTCCCCTCTCTAACTTAAGTTGATTAAGGGCATGTGCCAAGGTTTGATCATCGGTAATCTCAAGGTGTACTTTAAGTGCTAGGTCCTCTTTGACAACAACTTTCTTTTTGGTAGTCCTAATTGTCTTTCCCTTCTTTTTCCTCTACCTTGACCATCCCATACCTACATTCAATTCAAGTTCATTAAACTCAAGATTAAATGAAAGGTTGACTAACCCTTATTTGACCATTGTGGGCTCATAGGCTTAGAGTTATACCCTAAGATCTCATACCAAATGTAATGTTTGATACATAAATAACACCAAATAAATAAATATATGACATTATGAATAATAAATTAAAGACATAATCAATTAGCTATTTTCCATCATAGCACAATATGTCAAAAAATGATAAATTATATTTATTTCCAAAATGTTAAATTTACAAGTTAGATAGTTTGAATTAGGACAATGTTGGAACTAGTTTGAATTTATGTGGTGGAAGAGAACATGGTTCATGAACTTTTCCACCCAACTAAAAAGTTCCACTTCCCTAGAATTATTCCTAACTCAAAAAATACCCGACCTTGCACATAATATTTAGTAAGAGAATATGACATGCAAGGTGGAATCTGGTGCATGCCTAACATCTACATGCATTTCTCTCTATGTTTAGAACATGCGCAATTTATGCTAGGAAATAGAAGAGAGTTACATTATACAAATTATACCATTCAACATAATGGACAACAAACACTTGGCCAAGCATATGTTGCATACAACTAAAAATAATAGATTTTGGAAAAGAAAAACCTATACTCTTTGTTAACCCATTTTCAGCACCCGTCCCACAAGGTAACCTCCCACATACATAATAAAACATAAATATTATCAAAATTACACAATATGAAAAACATTTAACCTATTTCTAGTAGTTTGTTGGCCAATATTTTCATGATAAGGAATCAAACAATCTAAAAAACAGTATATGTTTGTCTCATCTTGGATATTTTAGTTAAACAAATAAATGTAAGGAACTAGACCAGATTTGATAATAATTCATTTAGAGATTTAATCATAACATGTGATCATTTTCATCATAGTTCATGCATTAACATACAAATTTTTAATATTTCCTTTACTCTTTCCTACTTGTAAAAAAGTATGCCATTTTTAGATAAAGGTAAATAAAGAAGTTTTAAAGAACGTATATCACATGTATGTGTAATGCATAAATGGAATATTTATGCATGTACACATATATGGCCTTTTGTAAAACAATGTGTATTATATGGCATCGATTGAGTTGATATTGGTGGTCACACTAGAAGATTCACTCAATAGAATATTTATGCATATATACATGTACATGTACACATAATCATGTTAATATTTATGCACTCAATGGAAGATTTATGCATGTAAACATATACATACACATCATACTGCAAAGTGAGAAAACTTGAAGTATATCGATGGGATTAAAAACACCCGTTGGCCTGCTAAGGCCTTTATCATAGGTCACAACAATGATAATTTTCCACATGTAACATACATCATATTGCCATTATAATTAGAATTTTATCAATGTTTTGTGTTAACTTCTAGCTTGACATGATAAGGATAGTTCAACAACATGCTAAATAATAGAATGATGGCAACTGTTCAACCATTGTTATGACAAAATGATAGAGTCATTCAGTGGTGGGTTTAGATATGTAAATGATGGTATCATTCAACAATTTGGAATATTTGGAATGATGAAATCATTCATCAAAAGGAATACATATTTGAATGATATTATCATTTGATAGTGTATTAAGAAAAACGATGGGTTAATCATTGATAAACATGAATTGAATTAGAATGAAATTAAATCATTCAAATGACTATCATTTTAAGAGGAATGATCACCATATTCAGTGATCATTGATACATTAGATACTCTATTTATAGGAATGGAGAACCATATTTGTGTGGGTTCTTAAACCCAAACATGCAACATGGCTTGATGCCACTACAAAGATGTTACCCCAAATGGGGGTTTTCTAAACACAACTGGATAAGTAAGAATCATTAACATAGGATAGATTACATCGGTTATGGTCACCCACAAAGTGGTAGTATGCAAACAATGACCTAAATATCATAAGGATAAGTTTTACTAGATTGAACTTTGCATGGCAACTTAGGAACAAAGAAAATGAATGGTGGTTTTTTGCACCTTGCACATCAAACAATGCAAGCATTTGGGTTTGACTTACATAGAAACACAAGTTTAAACACACATTTTACCAGTGATAAAAAAATAATTAATGCATAAACAAAAGAATATATTTTTTTCCAAGGCATTTATTATCATTGAATAGGGTCAAATTAAGAGTATGAAAAAGCCATACTTTTATAGAGAAGGAAGTAACATGAAAACCTAATAAAACACTTAAATTATCTCCTTCTCACTGAGTGCGTCAGATGTTTTTTTCTCTATTGTTGATATGTAAATAACTCCTATTCCTTGGGTTCATTGCTTCCTCGTGATCTTTTCCCAAAAATCTTCTCTACTTTCTTCCAAGATCTCCACTTCTTTTCTTCAAGATCACCCTTTGACGAAGGATTCTACATTTTTCTAAAATTGGTGGTGGTCATTATTGGTGTTCCAACTTGATCAATCCAATGAATCATATAGAATAGCCACTTTCTAATGATCCAACTCAATGGTAGATTTGGCCAACTAACAAGATTCAGTCAGAGACTGAAATATCCTAAACTTCTGGCTCTGTAGGACCAAGGTGGGTCAGCCTATACAATACCTAAAAAATTTAATGCATTTATGCACAGACATAGCTTTCTATAGCAGATAATTCCCAATGAAAATATACCAAAGAAAGCATTGATAACCTCACATCTGGCTAAATTCTTAGTCTCTCAACACTCACTCAGCAATTGGGAGGAAAAATTCAACATTAAACCTTAACCAAACAACAAGGATTTAAATTGATTTTGAATTTGTAAGTGTTTCTTAAATGCATTTAGCTGAATGAAAAATTAGTTCCTAATTTTGGGCCACAGAGTCAAATACAAAATTATAAACACAACCTCATCAGTAAACAAACTTCAACCAGTGGATGTAAAATTGCTCATACTTTGCACTAACAGATCCACTCTGGTTGTCATTCAAATTCTTCTTACAGATCCACCCTACACATCTCAAATCACAATTATCTGCTCAAAGTAATCTGACTATCTCTTTGAAATGGAACCATGAAGAAATAACACAATCTTAGGGAAATTGAGATGAAAAACTCAAAAATCTTTGATGTATTGAATTTATATGATTAAATGTGTACAAATCTGGTGACAATTTGATGAAATTCATATTCTATTTGCATAAATTGATTGACATTTACTCATGAAACTAGCTGTTACAATTTGCACTATCAATCCATGAATCAAACTCAACATTTCTTTATCTACCCAACCCTTACAATGAGAGAAGAATGAGAATAAGAAGAAATAGAAGAAGCCCTAAGATAAATCTGTAGAAGACACTTGGCAGCTTCCTTCTATGTCCATCAACAACAAGAAAATCAAAAGTCTCTCTCTTCTCTCTTCCCCTTTGCACAACAAACTCCCACCACTGAATTTTGACCATTTTGCCTTGATTCTTCAACAATAAATTCATCTTCTTGTGAAAATCATTTACTTAGATCCTCTATTTTTCATTTTATCTCTACTATGTTTATTTGAAATACTTCATTCAAAATATTTCACCCTTTATTTACTTCACCATTTACCTAAAGGGTAAGTGCACCAAGATGGTCACACTTTTGTGGCCAAACAAGAGAAAAATGTGACATAACGCGTTCGCGTTATAACGTGAACGCGTTATGTCTTTTTAAAAGAAAAAAAAAGTGAATTGAAATATCATGTCATTTGCTTTTTACTGGTTTTCATCTCCGCCCGCGGCCAAAAACCCTGCATTACGCGCTCGCGTTGTTGGGGAGGTGATTTCTTCACATTTCATCAACTTTAGTTGGATTTTCTTCACAAATATGGCACCACGACGATGAAGAGATGCAACAGGTAAGTTTTGTTTGGTATTTGTTATGAATTTTTTTGTTTTAAATTGATTTTGTTTGTTTTAGTTTAGAAATGAATGATTTTTTTTTAATTTGTAGGAAATCCTCAACAAGAGGAGGAAAATCCTCAACCAAATCAGCCTCAACAAAATCAGCCTCAACAACAAAATCAACCTCCCCACCATTCTCTCAATACCCTCCTGGAACTCAAGAAAATTTGAAGTGAAATTGAAAGCAATGAAAAGTTGAGGATCTTATTGGTAGGTTGAGTGATCAAAATTCTTCAACCACAGAAAGAATACATCTAGCAAATTCATTGAAGGATTTGTTAAAAAATGTATATGCAATTACCCAACAAATATCTGGATGGAAAAATAGGAGGCAAACATCGAGGGCATATTATGGAGACAAATTATCATATAAACAAGTAAAAAGATTTAAAAAGATTACTAAAGGTGATTTGTGCTCTCTATTCCGCGACCCTAAAAAAATCAAAATCTCACCCTCAATGCAAAGAGGTTTCCTATTCATTGGTGCCACCATAAAGAGATTAGGAGCCATTTTTATATTGAGATGGTATATGGTCTTTGATTACCCACCATTCAATAACTGTGAAGTCCCCCAATATTTTCTTAGGAAATTATGTTGTGAGTTTGTGTTGAACCAAATCCTGAATTATTTTGATATGAGGGAGTTTCAGGGGAGAGGTGGGGGTCAACACAGGATAGGCCCGGTGCACAGCCGGATCCTACACGACAGGGGAGACGACATCTCGCTAGGCACCCTCATGAGCAGATTGTGATGCCTGCAATTGCAAAGGAGAGTGCTGATGTAGAGACTTTGCAGGCGATCACATCCTTGACTCAGAGTGTCATCCACCACACACCTAGCCCATTATGCAGGCACAATCGGGGGAGTCTTGAGGGTGTGGTGGCAGCCGAGGCCATGTGTGTCGATCTTGCGGAGCCACTTGTTTTTATGACCCTACCGGCCCTTAGGAGGGTGCTACGCAGGATCCATATGCTTCTACGTAGCCTAATCCATATGCATCTATGGGGATGGAGAGGGCGGCTGACATTCTACATGAT
>VDFB02281492.1:994273670-994289462 GCA_007258455.2 Sequoia sempervirens
GGGTGAGATATTTATCACCATCCCGAGGTCACCTAGAGGAAAGAAAATTGTATTTGAACCAGAGCATGGAGAGAAATGAATTTTGAATGTAGAGCCCTTTGTTATATGCCTGCATGGAAATTTTGTACATATTTTGTATTGGATATATTTGACATTGTATGCCTATATGGCATTCTCGTAAACCTATATGGCTATTTTGTAACTATATTTTATATTTATATCAACATATATTGATGTATGTGTACATGGCTATTTTCTTTTAATACAAATATTTTTTATCGATGGTGTCCATATTTGCATTATAAATTCATGGTTCAATAGATATGAGTTACATGTATTCAAGTGTATACTTTACAACTTACGCACATGTATACTTTTTGACTTACATTGGAACATCGAAAAGTGTGAAAATTTGTGTTTGGAAGTCAAACGTAAGCCAATTTTGCAATTCTCGGTTCTTGCATACTTGATCTTATTCCTTCCTAGCACATATTGTGAATATTTCTCATTTGGTGTAGAAGACAAATTCCTCATTTTTGAACCACTGTTTTCTTGTTTGCCTTCCACACAGAAAAATGTTCACACTTTTCAGATTGATCAATGATCAATAATGGCTGATTATAAACACTTGACATTTTTATGTTTTGAACTTTAATTTATAATTTTGTAGTTTATATTCATAACGTTGATTACATTGCATTGCACATCTTTCAAACTCAAAGCATTGCTTCACATTGCATAACTAATAACTAGATGTTGATAGATGAAAAAATTTCAATTACAATATAGTTTTTACAAAGTCAACCTAAGCAGTTATGCAATCACTTCACATTGCATAACTAATAACTAGGAGCAGCTGCCAATTACATTTGCTTGTCATGGCATTCTATGAGACCACATTTCTTTGAGGAATTTTTTCAAACAGTTCACTGCCTTTTCTATACTACCACATTTTTGATACATGTCTACCAAAGCATTTTGTCAAATAGTTCAAGTGTTGCCTTGTTGCTATGGATGAAAGCCTAAAAGAAGTTCTTTCAAACAAGCTATGCATGCTTGGAAAAAATCTATCAAAAGCATAATAGTAAGCAATATCATAGACAAGGTAGTGAACTCTTTAAAAAAATGCCTCAAAGAAATGAGGTCTCATGACCTGATGGAATGACATGACAATCAAAAATATTTGATTGTCATGGCATTCCATCACCATGAGACTTCATTTCTTTGAGGCATTTTTTCAAAGAGTTCACTACCTTGTCTATGCTAACACATTTTTCATACATGTCTATGAAAGAATTTTATCAAACAGTTCATTGCCTTGCTGCTATGGCTAAAAGCCTAAAACAGGTGCTTTTGAACAAGCTATGGATGCTTAGAAAAAAACCATCAAAGCATAATAGTAAGCAATAGCATAGACAAGGGAATGAATCTTTTGAAAAAAATGTGTCAAAGAAATGTGGTCTCATGGTGGTGGAATATCAAATAGTTCGCTTCCTTGTTGCTATGGTTGAAAGCCTAAAATAGGTGCTTCCAAAAAAGCTACATGGATGCTTGGAAAAAATCTATCAAAGCATACTAATAAGCAATAGCATAGAAAATGCAGAAAACTGTTTGAAAAAAAGGCCTTAAAGAAATGTGGTCTCAATGGTGATGGAATGCCATGACAATCCATAGCAAGTTGCTTGTCATGGCATTCGTCATGCTGTTCCATCACCATGAAACCTTTGTTTACTTTGAGGCATTTACCTCAAAAGTTCACCTATGTCTATGCTAACATTCATACATGTCTGTCGAAAAGAATTTTTATCAAATAGTTCATTGCCTTTAACATATGGCTAAAAGCCTAAAGCCGAGGTGCTTCAGACAAGCTGGATGCTTAGAAAAAAATCTATCAAAGCATAATAGTAAGCAATAGCATAGACAGGGAATGAACTATTTGAAAAAAATGCATCAAAGAAATGTGGTCTCATGGTGGTGGAATATCCAAACCGGTTCACCTCCTTGTTGCTATGGCTAAAATCCTAAAATAGGTGCTTCCAAAAAGCTATGGATGCTTGGAAAAAATCTATCAAAGCATAATAATAAGCAATAGCATAGACAAGGCATCGAACTATTTGAAAAAAAAGCCTCAAATAAATGTGGTCTCAATGGTGATGGAATGCCACTTTGACAATCCATAACAATTTGCTTGTCATGGCATTAGATCATCTCCATTCCATCACCATGAAACCACATTTCTTTGGGCATTTTTTCAAAAAAGTTCCTCTGCTCCCTATGCTAACACATTTTCATACATGTCTATCAAAACATTTTATCAAATAGTTCACATTGCCTTGCTGCTATGGCTAAAAGCCTAAAATAGGTGCTTTCAAACAAGCTATGGATGCTTAGAAAAAATCTATCAAAGCATAATAGTAAGCAATAGCATAGACAAGGGAATGAACTATTTGAAAAAAATGCGTCAAAGAAATGTGGTATCATGGTGGTGGAATATCAACAATTCACTTCCTTGTTGCTATGGTTGAAAGCCTAAAATAGGTGCTTCCAAAAAAGCTATATGGATGCAAGGAAAAAATATATCAAAGCATACTAATAAGCAATAGCATAGAAAATGCAGCAAACTGTTTGAAAAAAAGCCTCAAAGAAATGTGATCTCAATGGTGATGGAATGCCATGACAATCCATAGCAATTTGCTTGTCATGGCATTCGTCATGTCGTTCCATCACCATGAAACCACATTTCTTTGAGGCATTTTTCAAGAGTTCAACACCTTGTCTATGCTAACACATTTTCATACATGTCTATCAAAGCATTTTATCAAACAGTTCATTGCCTTGTTGTTATGGCTAAAATCCTAAAACAAGTGCTTTCGAACAAGCTATTGATGCTTAGAAAAAATCTATCATAGCATAATAGTAAGCAACAGGCGATGCAATACAAGATTGCCAAACCACTCAAGCAGGACCATTCAAACTACCACAATTCAAGTTACATCAGGCCCATATCACTGAGACACAGCCCGAACAATAGGAGGAATGGCCTATTTCAACATACTACACTCAAACCCTTAAGGGATCGATCTAGTTGAATGTAGCTCGGAGCGATTCCGCATGTTTGGGTGCGAAAGAGGACCATTCCTAGCGTAAACATGCCTATTTGAATGCGTTGAAATAGCCTATTTGGTCACACGAGTTGCAGAACAAAATTTGTACCACCTTGCAACTTTCCACTGCTTCCATCTGGCACTTTTTCCATCAACTAAAAACTGAACAGCATGGGAAAACCACTCTAAGATAACAAAAACCAAGAGAGGTTATTGTAGAGGGGCCTAACACGATCCCATAGGATCAGACGAGAAGTTTCTAAGTGTCACGGTGTGCGAGTAACCTCATGCTGAAGTTTGCACCCATTTTGCCCTTTGGACCCTTAAGGGATCAATCCGGTTGAACATAGCTCGGAGCGATTCCGTGTGTTTGGGTGTGAAAGAGGACCATGCCTATCGTAAACATGCCTATTTGAATGCATTGGAACAGTCCATTTGGTCACACGAGTTGCAAAACAAAAATTGCAACACCCTGCAACTTTCCACTGCTTCCATTTGACACTTTTTCCATCAACTGAAAACTGGACACCACCGGAAAACCACTCCAAGATAACAAAAACTAAGAGAGGTTATTGTAGAGTGGCCCAATGTGATCTCACAAGATTATATGAGAAGTTTCTAAGTGTCACAGTGTCCGAGTAACCTCATGTTGAAGTTTGCAGCCATTTTGCCCTTTGGACCCTTAAGGGATCGATTCGGTTGCACGTAGCTTAGAGCAATTCCGCGTGTTTGGATGCGAAAGAGGACCATTTCTAGCGTAAACATGCCTATTTGAATGCGTTGGAACAGTCTGTTTGGTCACGCGAGTTGCAAAACGAAAATTGCACCACCTTGCAACTTTCCATTGCAACTTTCCATTGCTTCCATCTGACACTTTTTCCATCAATTGAAAACTAAATATCACAGAAAAACCACTCCGAGATAACAAAAACCGAGATAGGTTATTGTAGAGGGGCCCAATGTGATCCCATAGGAATAGACGAGAAGTTTCTAAGCATCACAGTGTCTGAGTAACCTCATACTGAAGTTTGTAGCCATTTTGCCCTTTGGACGCTTAAGGGATCAATCTGGTTGAACGTAGCTCAGAGTGATTCCCCGTGTTTGGGTGAGAAAGATGACCATTTCTAGCGTAAACATGCCTATTTGAATGTGTTGGAATAATCCATTTGGTCACACGAGTTGCAGAACGAAAATTGCACCACCTTGCAAATTTCCACTGGGTCCATTTGACACTTTTTCCATGAACTGAAAACTGGACACCACGGGAAAACCACTTTGAGATAGCCAAAACTAAGAGAGGTTATTGTATAGGGACCCAACATGATCCCATAGGATCAAATGAGAAGTTTCTAAGCATCACGGTGTTCGAGTAGCCTCATGCTGAAGTTTGCAGCCATTTTACCCTTTGGACCCTTAAGGGATTGATCCGATTGAACGTAGCTCGGAGCGATTCCGCGTGTTTGGGTGTGAAAGAGGACCATACCTAGCGTAAATATGCCTATTTGAACACGTTGGAACAGTCCATTTGGTTGCATGAGTTGTAGAACGAAAATTGCACCACTTTGCAACTTTCCATTGCTTCCATTTGACACTTTTTCCATCAACTAAAAACTGGACACCACGGGAAAACCACTCCGAGATAACCAAAACTGAGAGAGGTTATTGTAGAGGGGCCCAACTTGATCCCATAGGATTAGACGAAAAGTTTCTAAGCGTCACGGTGTCTGAGTAACCTCATGCTGAAGTTTGCAGCCATTTTGCCCTTTAGACCCTTAAGGGATCGATCTAGTTGAACATAGCTCAAAGCGATTCTGCACGTTTGGGTGCGAAAGAGGACCATTCCTAGTGTAAAAATGCCTATTTGAATGCATTGGAACAGTCCATTTGGTCACACAAGTTGTAGAACAAAAATTGCACCACCTTGTAACTTTCCACTGCTTCCATTTGACACTTCTTCCATCAACTGAAAATTGGACACCACTAGAAAATCACTCTGAGATAATGAAAACCGAGAGAGGTTATTGTAGAGGGGCCCAATGTGATCCCACAGGATTAGACAAGAAGTTTCTAAATGTCACGGTGTCCGAGTAACCTCGTGCTGAAGTTTGCAGCCATTTTGCCCTTTGGACCCTTAAGGGATCGATTCGGTTGAACGTAGCTCAGAGCAATTTCGCGTGTTTGGGTGTGAAAGAGGACCATTCCTAGCATAAAAATGCCTATTTGAATGCGTTGGAATAGTCTGTTTGGTCACATGAGTTGCAGAATGAAAATTGAACCACCTTGCAACTTTCCATTGCTTCCATCTGACACTTTTTTCATCAACTGAAAACTGAATACCACGGGAAAACCACTCCAAGATAACAAAAACTGAGATAGGTTATTGTAGAGGGGCCCAATTTGATCTCATAGGATTAGATGAAAAGTTTCTAAGCATCACGGTGTCCGAGTAACCTCATGTTGAAGTTTGCAGCCATTTTGCCCTTTGGACCCTTAAGGGATCGATCCGGTTGAATGTAGCTCGGAGCGATTCCGCGTGTTTGGGTGTGAAAGAGGACCATGCCTAGCATAAACATACCTATTTGAACATGTTGGAATAGTCCATTTGGTTGCACGAGTTGCAGAATAAAAATTGCTTGCACTAGACAACCAAATTTGCTTCTAAGTGCTAAAACACTAAATCGGGTGTAACATGCAAACTAAAATGAATCTTTATAGGATCAATACATTTTAGGGTACCCATTTTTGGCATTAAAAACATGTATCAATTTTAGATACACTTGTTTTGGAACACATGCCTGCTGTCCCAACTTATTTGCTTCTAAAAAACCCCAAACATGCAGTGAGTTTTGCTTGTTTTGTGTGGATTTTTCTTAAAGAGGCACTTAGGAGTGATGGAAATGGTTGTAATTAGTCTGTACGAATCTAAATCAGGGCTTTGGCATGAAGGGGTGAGCCTAGGTAATCAAAATCCTAGTGTGATCAACAAATTAAGCCTCTTGGGGACAGTGATACATTGGTCCATGGTTGTTCTTACATCCATTGTCAAAAAGGTGAGACTTTGGGGTCTTGTAGAGGCATATCATAGTTGCCTAAATTCAGTAGTTTGAGCCTAAAAATGATGGCGAAGATGTTTGTTGCCATGGCATATGGGAATTTTTCTAGCATGATGAAGTTGGCAGAGGAAGAGAAAAAGGGATGGAAGTTGAACAACTTGTTCAACAACAAGCCTTGTCAACAGAATCATCACCACAAGTTGCTCACAGCCAATCAATGCAAACTCTTGATGCACCCTTGGTTGATTATTCAAAGAATCCAAAAGAAAGGGAGAGTGTGCAAGAGGAGACTATGAAGAATGTTCCTAGAGATGAGGAAGTGAACTAACACTTCCCTTCTCCCCAAATCAATCAAGGTGATGAACAATTTCCTAAAAATAGGCTAGCAGTTAATTTTTATGATGAGAACTCTGTTCCCAATGATGTCAAAGTATTAGCTTGTAGCTAGTTCATGGATGATGATACCTTTGTTACTACAAATTACTTTAGAGACTTCATCATCAAAGTGAAGAAAAATGAACTTAATGAAAAATTGGATAATGAAAAGGAGTTGACCCATCTACGTATGAAGAGGTCACTCAACAAGTTATCTAATAAATAGATTTTCATGCTTATAGAATCACTTTGGAAGGAGGGAGGAGATTAGTTAAAGAAAGTGGTATTCTTGTGTTTCTGATAGGGAGGGGGTTGGAGGAATCAATCACAGATTCCTGGTCTAGGTCTTGCTTGCAAGACCTCCTTGGTGTTTTTGGCTTTCCACCTTAACCTATAGGACCCTTCTCAAATTTAGGTACCCCTGGTTCATCTGGCCAACCCCACTTCTATCACAATTCCATCTACCAAGCTAACCTTGGTGCAATGCTCCAACTTTTCCTTAGCCCTTAATCAATCCTAAAGGCTAACCTATCCTCAACTCTCCATTAGTTCTTGCAGGGGTGTGGGAATGTCTTTAATGGCTTCAAACCAACCTCCTAGGGTACTTCAAGCTTCAATGAATTGATTTTGCATCAAGACCTGTGTAGGATGTAGAGTGGTGTTTCTAAAAGCTTTGTGTGTCATTAGATAGTCGTTTTATTCATTTTCAAGCACTTTTTGTAAATAAGTTGGACTCCACACTGTTGCTAGTCTAAACCAGGCAGTCTTGAGCAAATGGAGGTTTAGATCACTTTCCCACTGTACAAATTGTATGGCCCTTTGGGAATAGTGACTAGACTCCATGTGTGTAAATATGGTAGGATTTAGGGTTTGTGTGAACACAGGAGCTATTGGCAAAGTCTTTCCCTAGGTGAGCCAGGAAGAGTCCGGCTAGGGAAGACAAGAAGTGTAGAGCACAGAACTTGCAGGGGTGACCAGTTCTTGATAAATTGCTTTTTGGAGGAGGTAGGCAAGTGTCTTACCTAGTTTCCACATGAAGGAGAAAGCTCCATCAATTCAATTGATGTGAGAACAAGTTGACAGTTTGAAAACAGCCAGAAAATGGCTTAAAACCCTAGGAAATGACCATTTTCAAGTTTAAGCATTGTACGGACAGTTAAATCTTAGGACCTCAAAAATATTTGAGAGGTTTTCATATGGGACAAGGACCTCAAAGAAAGATTGAGATGGTCTTTTGAAATGTTTGAGTAATAACTAGTTGTTTTGGTGATGGAGACGTAATTCAGGGTCATGGACTAGTAGCCTTCTTAACCCAAGATGAGGGTTTGGTGAAAGCAATGAAAAGGTGGAGTTTTGGTGAACCTTCAAGAACCCTAGGAGGTTGGTTTGAAGCCATTGAAGACATCTCTACACCCCTGCAAGAACTAGTGGAGTGTTAAGGATAGATTAGCCTTTAGGGTAGATTAAGGGCTAAGGAAGAATTGAAGCATTGCACCAAGGTTAACTTGGTAGATGGAATTATGATAGAAGTGGGGTTGGCTAGATACCATGGGTACCTAAACTTGAGAAGGGTCCTATAGGTTAAGGTGGTGAAACAAAACACCAAGGAGGTCTTGCAAGCAAGACCTAGAGTAGGAATCTGTGATTGATTCCTCCAACCCCGTCCCTATCACTCTTCTTCTTCATCATTGTCTTCTTGTTCTCCTTGTTCTCCTCACCTATTTCTCTCAAGACTATTGATCCTAGCCTGCATAGCTTCTCTCTCCCTTCTCGATTACCTCTCTTCCCTTGCTTTAGCCTGCTCTCTTGCTACTTCTTGTTCTCTTCTTTCCCTTCTCTCCCTTTCCAAGGTTTCCCTCAACTCCTCCAACTCTCTTGCTAACTGATTTTTAGGTGCCATTGCTGATTCTTCAATCCCTAAAGGACCTACTTATTGCTCTGATACCACTATGATGCAGAGGATATGGGACTCAAAACAAAACTCAAAGGCTTGAAGGTTTTTTCAATGAAGTAATC
Source organism: Sequoia sempervirens (assembly GCA_007258455.2). NCBI lineage: Eukaryota > Viridiplantae > Streptophyta > Pinopsida > Cupressales > Cupressaceae > Sequoia > Sequoia sempervirens. Next base: position 994,282,219 of record VDFB02281492.1, read on the forward strand.
TCAACCATGTTCTAAACAATGTTAAGGAAAGAAGCCTCAAAGTGCACTTATGACTCCAATATTTCTCCTATGGACCCAAACCCTTGGAATGCCCTTAAGGGACACAAACAAACTTGTCTTGAATTTTTTCAAAGCCCCAAACCTCTGACTCAAACAAAAACCCACTTTTCCACCTTGACTAGGCTTCCAGCCAACTAGGCCTCCAATGGTGGATTTTTTGACTTTTCTAACAACTTTTCCAAAAGACTCAACAAAATATGATTGAATTAGGTGTGTTTTGTGATGCTACACAACATACCAAAATCTTGATAGCACTTGTTTCAGACCAAACCTTTCAAAAATCTGTTGTCCCACCAAAACTAGCCTAAATAGCCCCCTTTTCCAAAGCAACCCTATTCAAAACTTATCACCTGACCATGAAACTTTCTACGGTATCTTAAATTGTTCCCAAACCAAGTATTTTCCAAGTTTTAATCTCCTATGACCTTTAACATGCTCAAACACAAAACCCTCATGAAATTGCTCCAAAAACTAGGGCCTCTTGAAAAATTGACTTCCACACACTTCCAGAATCTTCTCTTTGACTTTTCACCATTAAATCATCATTCCTAAACATCTTGAAGGAATTTGAAGGAAGATTTTAAGTATGACAGTCAATGAATAGAAAAATGTTAGAGAAGCAAGGGTTTCAAAGACCTATTAAGAAACCTTATGACAATTCAAGGCATCATACAAACACAATTTGAAGCACACCATTGAATGCAAGGATATAGAGTTTAGAGGAGGTGTTCCAAGGGACTTTAAATGAAATAGATGATAATGGCAAGATCACTAGTCTTAATGTCCAATTTGAGATGTGTTCCAATTTGAAAGGACCTAATGTCCTAATTTGAAATAGATGACTTTAAAAGGACCTAATGTCCAATTTGAGATGTGTTCCAAACTGGCTTAATGTGATGCAGAGAAAAGGAAGAAAAATATCAATCCACACTCAACTTGACATTCATTTAACAAATTCTTGTTTTCCTTACAATTTGGAGTCTCTTTCCCTTCATAAAACCTTGAAAGGGCAGACTTTGCCATTGTTTTTTTTTTATTGAATTGATCACTCAACAATGCAACTTGATCACTCAACTTGAATCACACAATCAAGCATCTCAACATGACTCGGGGATGATGTAAAAACTCTTCACACAATAGAAAATGACCAAACAAATAGACCTTGTACCCAAAAAAATCCATTCTTCAACCCACTCCCCTAACTCACAATCATTCCAGGCTTGCATTGTACATGAAGAACAAAAGCATGCCATCTTGCGTGTATCGATACTCCATGAACCTGCATTTGAGCTAAGGAAAGAGTGCAACTCACTCAATCCTGTTAGTGTACAACAATCCTCATATGGTGCAATGTTAGTATCATCCATCAACCAAAAAAATCTACGAACTGAAGACGTACCTTCATTACTTGGACCCATCAAATAATTACACCACTGGACGATTGATCTTGCATCTGTCAACTGTGCACTGTCTTAATACTTTAACTCTTCTCGTGCTAATGCTCTTTTCACGCATGCTCCTACACTGTCATGCTCCCCCTTTCCATGTCCATCTTCACAAAAGTTCCACATATGTTGAACACATGTAGTGAGATGCATCCTGCAAAACTAGTAGAACATGCGCACGTTCTTGAATTGTGCTGCACAGTTGTCTGACCATATTATATGCCAATCATATGATATGCCCCTATGAGCCAAATGGTTGTAGAACATCTAGAAGCAACCTTGCACAAACTCTGGAGAATGTGTACGATCATCACTAATATAAAAGTGATACTCCCTCAATACCTTCCTTTCGTCCTCTGTACTATCAGTTGCATGTATGAATGCTATGTGCACAAATATCGAAACCTGTGTGGAGTTGTAATACTGTGACTGCACCTCATGTTGTGGCTGTAGAGTGTAGTTCTCTGCAAAGTCAACCACTGATACTATGTTGCCAAGTGGAAAGGTGTCCTTGCATGGCTTGAATTGTGTGTCCAGCCATCGGGCTCTATGGGTATGCCTTGCATACTCATACACTAGATTCTCACGAAACATGGACATGAACTGATACATTGGAATTTTCTGAATAACCAACTCACACCTTTTTGCTTCAGACCCATCTTTTGTACCATATGCCACTATTTTATACTTCCCGAACTCTACTAGTTTTTGTCCCACCTCATGTGTGCTTTCCATATGTTGACATACTAGCATTCATTGCAAGCCACCGCAATGCTAGCATGAACCATCCAAGCATGTTGTCCTATAGAATATTTGGCCATCCTCTATTTCACATAAAAATTTTGATAAGAACTTTCTTGAAGATTTTGGTGGGGCTTCTATGCCACAATCCTGCAAAACTTATCGTTAATTGTGCAAATCTAAACATATAGAATGATAAACATCAAAATGGTTAGAGGAATTCAATATGTAGTTTACAACAACAAGTAGTGCATGTGTGATTTATCTTGACATAAAAGGTTTAATCATTTTCAAAAATCTTTGAGAAATACTAATTTGAGGATAATCATTTTGGGGTATGAAAAAATTGGGTTTGAGTTGTATCCAAAATGCTTTGGATGTGGCTCACGGTTTCGACTACTGATTCTCCTTCTTACAACATCCTTTTGATTCGGAGATGGCCTTGTATTATTCTTCCAATAATCTTCAATTAGTGTTCTCAATGCTTCAACAACTTTTTATCTTTGTGTGGTAGTCTCCCCGAGAATGCCCATAATTCATTTGAATCGGTGCCCTCAATTCTTTGCCACCTTTGAATGGCTTTTGATAAAGTTTTTCTACTAATTCCCACTTGTTCACTTGTCTTTTTTAATGAGGCGAGATCTCTTTGTTTGATAGCTTACCACAGTTGATGTAATGACATGCATGTTGTGTGACATTACTATCCTTTGAGTGTGAGGTCTTACCCACAGTGTCATAAGCATCCATTAGATTCTTTACAATAGTGTTTTCACTTGATGCATTCGATTTTCTCAACCCAATAGTCTTCATGATGTTTCTATACTTTAAACCCCGCATCATTTGAATAAATAGTTGACATCTTGCAGTCTCATTTAGCCTTTCAAAGAACATTTGCCAAATCTTATCAGCATATCTTCTACAAGTGCATTCTGGAATCTTACCTTCCATGTGCTGCAAAATATCATCATCAACATTAATCAAAAAATTTGGCTTTCTATGCAAAATTCTAAGTGGTGTTCTCTTAGTTACATACATCTCTACATTACCAATTTCATCAATATTTAATTGAGGTGGGCTAGATTGTGTACCTTCGATCGAGGGTGGAATAGAAAACATGCCTTGAGGTTCACATGGGGATGATGGTGTACCTTGTTCCTCAATTCTGAGTGATGATGTACTCTCAACTTTAGATGTGGTGGAAGGTGTCCAACCATACTCACTTGTGGTAGATGGTGTCCCTCCATATTTGCTTGTGTGTAATGGTGTCCCTTCGTCTTCACTTGCGGTAGAGGGTGTGTCTCCAACTATGGTATCTACATCTACCCTAGTATGACTCTTTCACATTTGTTCTCTTTGTGCTACCAATTTCTTTTCTCTTTTTGATGGTTGAAGTTCCTCTTCAACTGGCTTGTTTTCATCAATCGTTCCCAATTTCTGCTTTTCACGATATTCCCTCATCCGTTTGTCATTTTTATCTCTTAAGGCTTGGAGCTTATCATCTGTTAGTTTTTTCCCTTTAATAGTTCATTTCTTCGGCATGACGAATAATTTTACCTATGCAAAAAGTGCTAAGTTGTCAAATTAACTAATTGAAAGCTTTGGAAGCATAACTCAATCAAAACAATATAAATTGTCCCTATACTCAAGTAGTGATGCTATTCCATTACCACTATGCAAACAAGTTTGTCACAAATCTAAATACAACTATCACTATACATACAAATTCCTTAGTCTTTAACATCAATACGATATTTAATCTTTAGGACTCCATACCCTAAATCAGGTGAATCCCACAAATCAATACTCTATTTTGTGAAATAAGTGTATAAACTTTTAGATTATGCTGAAAAGGATCAAAATAGGCTTGAGAATATGTAGAAACAGCAAAAGGAATGTTGTTAAGTGCTTGGGAGCAGTCTCATTTGTTATTCCACAGTTGTGTCTATGCTTGGTAATGTTTTGAAGGTAGATTGGTGCAGGAGCACCTAGGCTGATCCCTATTTTGTTTGTCAACAATTTTGGCTTGTACTTGATCTTAGCCAAATCAGGGTGTTAGTATGTTTGATTTGGACCTTAGAAGGTCTTGTTTGTGTGTGATGGGTTATTCATTAGGACTAAAATCATCCAGGGGTAATCATTGTGATTAAATGTTGCTTTATTTAGCTTTAGACAGCTTGTGTTAGAAGGTAAGGAATTTAATGTGTGCTAATCACATCTAAGTTGTTAGAAGATGCCAAGAGGTAGTTGGGGAAGTTGATGGTTCAGAATCAAGGAGGTTGAGATCCTAAGATGTAGGATGATGGAAAGAGTTGCAAAAGTTGTAAAATTGCATGACAACATGGTGTTAGGTTGCATGAAGTTTAGTTGTCATTGGATTCCCTAGAAATCATGAATGTGGGAATGATCAACTTCCCTTGAAATAGGGAAAAGGCATCTAAGTAGGTGTGGTGACTCGTAGATAGGAGTTAGAAGCATTGTAAACAAGTTTTGGCTTTGTGTGAATAAGAAGTTTCTACAGATTTCTGTGTTTTCCCATGTGTTTTGAAAAATAGAGATAACAAGGCACTATATATACTGATCTAGCATTGTTATAGAGTTCATAGAATAGTCTAGAGCACCTTTCATCTTACATTCAGGTTACTTGGAGTAGATTTGTTGATTTGAATTCATAAATTTGGTTGTAGAGGATTTTTACTTCTGTTTTGAGCAGTTAGAATTAGAATGGCTCCCCCATAATCTCTGACCATGGGATCTTCCTGAGATTAGGTGAATATGGAAGGGGAGCCAAACAATTGTAAATATTTAGTAGTAGGAAACTCAAAGAGTCAAGCAAGTATTTGTAATCTCAAACCCTAGGCGAGCTAAGACTGCCCGGTTAGGAGTTTGAGAGAAGAAAAGTGAAGAACTTAGGCAAGGGTTACAAGTACTGTACAAAAAAAGTACACTTCCAGGTGGGATATGACCAAACACAAGGATACCAGAAGGATTAAGGTTTGATCAATCCTTTTGAGTTAGAAATTAGCAAGTGATCAGCAAAACCCTAAGTATTAGGTCTATTAGCCCTGCTTCTCCTTGATTGTAGAAACCTACTGTACGGATGAGATTGGGGTCTGAAACCCTATGAAAGATTTAAAGGTCCAAAAAGGGTTTCTAGAAATCAAGTTTAGTTGCTAGGTTGTTTGGCATGTTTGGGAAAGAAAAGCCAAAAACTGACTGGTAAGGGCTAGTAGGGAATAGGCCACTTCAAGACAAAATCTTGAGATCGGGTAGATTGAGGATTAAAGACCCTTCAAGATGCATTCAAGTGAATGTGAAATGCAAGAAAACAATGTCTTTAACACCCCTACAAGAAGTTCAAGATTGATGGAGAAATTGGCACTTAGATCCTTCTAGGTGTTGGAAGAAGATAGCAGATTCAAGAGGTGTTTGTCCTCCAAGGTTAAGCACAAGGATTGAAACTCTTGGAACAGAGTTGTAGCAGAGCTTAGTTGATGAACTAAGTCAGAACAGAGCCTAAAAGTTGACAGGTTCTTGGTGGAAGGCAGAGTGAAGTCTTCTAGTTGGATAGTGCAAGCAAATCTTGGAGCATCATACACCATAGATTGTGAAAGATTTGATGATTTGGGCATATGTTTCCAATATATGGCAATGGTGTCTTGAATGCAAAGTAGTCAGAGTGTGTCTATACTGATATATTGGAATATTAGAATCAAAACATGATGAAATTGGTATCTTAAAGGTCTGATGACAGTGTTAAACTAATGCTACTTCTTGTTGTTACAAATGGTGTTTAAGTGAAGATAGGATGATGGATGTGTTGATTTGAGCAAAGATATCTTAAATGGTTGGGATCTTTGTTTTGATTGCAGGTCCTGAGAGCAGAGGTGTTTGATTGTTTTTTTCCTTGAAGGGTAAGTTGAGTTGATGAGTGGTGCTGCATCACAAACAAATAATTTGATCAACATGGAATAAGAAAAAACAACAAAATGAAAGAAACCATAATAGAATGATATAAAATGTAAAAATATTTCACATACCTAAAAGAAAAGTTCAAATCAAGGAGTTCTGCAATTATGCAGCCTTTGCTTCTTCCTTTACTCAAACTCCTCAAAAATTTGACTTCTTCAAAAGCTTGTTCCCCTCCAAATTTCAATTTTATATCAATTATCACTATAATTCAAACTTCAATTGATATTATAAGCCTCTCAACATGAAAACTTTGTTATTTCATGCAAAGGTGATGGGAGGAACATTCAAAAGGTGGTGGAATCTCAAAATCATGCATGCACACTTCACTCAATCACCAAAACGCTATTTTTTGTCGGAGCATGTGTAGAACCAGGAGAATTTACAGAATGTGGGCCGACATCACGGGTATATTATGACTTTTAACCATTTTCAGTGCAATAAATAATGCGTTCATGTTATTTAATCCTAAACGGACATATCTATACTTTTCAATAACGCGACCGCGTTATTGTAAATTTGGTTTTTTTAAGCTTTAGATGGTACATTTATAGGGTAGAGGATTAAGGGTACTAGGAAGAGAGCTAGAGGGATTCAGTGAGAGAGAGAGAGATACTTTAGAGAGAGAGGAAGGGAGTGAGAGAGAGATACCCTCTCCAACCCTCTCCCATCCTCTCCCACACTCTCTCCCACCTTATCCTACACTCTCCCACCCTCTCCCATCCTCACCCACTCTCTCCCACCTTATCCTACACTTTGCAACTATCTCCATTCCTCTCCCACACTAGGGAGAGAGCTAGAGGGATTGAGTGAGAGAGAGGAAGATACTTCAGAGAGAGAGGACCTCTCCCACACTCTCTCCAACTATATCCATCCCTCTCCCACATTCTCTCCAACTCTCTCTTCCACCCTCTCCAACCCTCTCCAACACTCTGCAACCCTCTACCACCCTCTTAGGACCTCTCCCACTCTCTCCAACCCTCTCTCACCCTCTCCCACCCTTTTCCACCTTCCCTACCTTCTCCCACTCTC